>JANHQD010003298.1:4401-26039 GCA_024721195.1 Marasmius sp. AFHP31
TCGCACGATAGGAGTACGAATGGTTGTAAGAGTTGCAGACGTGACTGAATCCCTCGACGAGAGGAGAGTTGAGTGTAGCCTCGTCAACGCCCGTCGCCGCAAGCGTCTGATCAAATCGTTCTGACCACGTGTGAGTCGGTCAGCCGATAGACGCGTTGAACGCGTCCAATGTCGATGAGTCATCGTAGGTCCGACTTTCTTGTCTTCCTCACTCATGTCCTTCTCCGAAACCGCAACGAAACACTGAAGAGACGATTTGAACCCTGGACTGGGTAACAAATAGGTCCAATCCTCAGGAAAGAGAATGAGAAGTAGTTCGATCGGACGTCGACCAAGCCCTCCTCTCAAAACACCTCGTTTGACATTGTCCGTTCATACTCCGAGGTCGCTCGGCGTACACAACCGAAGCTTGAGCCTGGATTGAACGCTATATCACGAATATCGCTCAATCCGGCGACGGAACCCATTAACGGGGCCAAAGCTGGGACGTTGGCGCCATCTTAGCGCTCGTGGTCAACTTTGACTGAAACCACCATGACCGAGATTCACGTCCTATCTGCGTCTGTCCAGAACATGCAGGAAAGTTGAAATATCAATCTTTTTTGGAACAGGAAGGCTCAATAACCGACCTGATTTCTCAGTCAGAGGGGGTGCAGGACAACGATCAAGCAGCGGGTCTATTTCGTGGGTCGGTGTTTCTCATCCTGTGGGGTGTTCATAACTGACTAACTTACAGGAACGGTTATAACTTGACGGAAACACTCATTTTTGCTGTGAACCTGCTGGTCCTGGGCTGAAGGTGCGTGTTTTGCCTCGTTATGTTCGCGAACATCCGGTCTAACAATTTTTCTTTGCAGTTCAAATGTGCAATTGCTTTCCTGCCCTTCCAGTATACCAACGCCGTCATTTCTCGATGCTCTATGCATCCATGCGACGAATTCAATAACTTACACCTCAGTTCTCCCGTGTGCAACCAGAGAGTGAGCAGCACTCGAAACTCCCGGTTCTCTCGCCGGACGGAGTGAAGATTCGGCGATTGAACGAGACGAGAGAATAGAGAGCACTGGTAATTTAGAGGTATGTTCAACTCTTTTCTTATTTTTGCTCTCTCGGTTTCGTCGCTCTCAGGATGTCGTATCTTGGCCTTGACCTTTCTCTAGCTTTTTTTTTGTACCTTTAAAGCATCCAAACTGACGTTATTTTTCAGCCCTCGAACCTAAACAATCCGGCCCTTTCTCTCAGTTCTTCGAGTGCCAACACAACACCCGGATTTCGTTGAAACGAAGACCCCGCTTAGCCCATTTGACAAGAGGATACGAGAATCGTTGCCAGCGGCTACCTTCTTCTCATCACAGAAACTCCCGAAACATACTCTACGGCGTTCGGATCAACCATTCTTGCTCCTCGCTGCTCACCCGTCACCCGTCCCACTATCTATAACAACACCGTTGTAATGACTCGTCTTTCTGCCCATCAGTCACCAGTGCACATATACCTGCCTCCACCTCGGTTCTACCGGGTACGGTTCAGCTACTCACACCTCCGACCTTGAAGAGCTCCGGGACCGGACGTATATTCTGGAAGTCGAATGATCCCAGAACGAGGAGTGGCCGCGTCGGACTCACCCTGGATTATCAGCTTTACACGCCGATTGAAGACGAAGGAGCAGTTGGCGGTTTACAGTGGGGTGGTAGGGAGCTGGAAACGGTAGCAAAAATCTTGCGCAACGTAGATGGAAGTGATACTGCGTGTAAGGGGCAATTTTGGAGGTGGGTCGTCCCTCGTTGATCTCCAAAATCAAAGTAATTCATGATCTGGATCTGACAGGAGTGGGAATACCTGGGCGTGGTATTCGTGTCCCTGACGGTAGCCTGTGTGCTGTGGGATGGGTCCATGAATGTACAAACTTGCGTAATGTTTTGGAAGAACCTCGACAGCGTATGCGGCTCTTCCGTGGACGCCGGCTAGAGTTCCAGCATCTCCACGCATGATCTGGTAAACCATTCTCTACTCAAAGATATAGAGAGTGCATGGTGCGTACCCTTTTGCTCAGCACTGAAAATTCCTCAAAATTCCTCGCCCTTACCCTATATCCCATTCGATCGTGTCCTCTACGTACGAATAAAAAACTCGTCGTATGTCGTCTGGGTGAGGGAGATTTGAGACTAGGTCAAAGTGTTGATGCCAGATTTCGGAGTCTTCTGTGTCGCACGATACGAGAACGTCTGAGTGTAAGAGTCACAGAGGTGACTCAATCCCTCAACGAAAGGAGAGTCGAGTGGGGTAGACTCGTCAAAGCCTGCCTGAGTGAACGCATTGCGCAACGTTCAGATGGTTCTGACCACGTGTGAGTCGGTCAGCTGATAGACGCGTCGGACGCGTTCAACGGATCGATGTTGATACGTTGATAGGTCATCGTAGGTCTTTTATACCCCGACTTTGTCGTCTTCCTTACTCATATCCTTCTCCAAAACCTCAGTGAAATGTCGAAGAAACAATTCAAATGCTCCGAAGGGATTTTGGGAGCGCTGAGGCCTATATGAGCCTACAGGTAAGAAACGACGATCTCGTCTATCAGACCAGCACTGACATACTCACAGAATCGCCGGGTTTAGGGCAATGAGGTCCTTGGCCACGCGAGTGTTGTCGACGCCAGAAATACGGAATAGCGTAGGTTGAAGACATTGGATAGGGCATTGGTAGGATAAATGAATGTCGTAGAGAGATGCATGGTTTGTTTCATAGTTCGCCTATCAGAATCAGAATTGCAGATGCGAAAATGTAGTATTCTCAGAGGCGCCCGTTCTGTTTTTCCTTAGTTACTACTGGGCCACGGCCTAATCTGCTCGGTGCAGTACTTGGATCACCTACACAAACACCATACCTCTACTCAATCCCGGTCGATACATTAATCCATCTGATATGTGTAATCTGAACACATATGTCTAGCGTAGTGCCAACTCAAGACGATCTGGAGCTTGGAGAGTTGAGACTCGGAACGACTCAAGTCCGGAATCACCGTGACTCCGAATCTTCCGGGACGGGCTCCGAATGTTGGTTTTCGACGACCATGTCGTGCTGCAAATCGAATTCGTCTCTTTTCACAACGACTTCCCACAATCTCACTCAAAGTCAAAGCCAACGAAACAAATCGATCAAGGTGGGCTTGAATCACGCTAGATTGATTTGACGATAAATTCGAGGTGTTCAACGTCGATTCTACGCTCACGTTGATCCACGCCTCGCGAGGTTACAAGGTCGACAAACGGGATTATAGCAATCGAGATCTACGACCTCTAAACTGAACTTGTGTATGTTACTTGGAACTCGGAGCTACGACGATACTCTCAAAGCGCTTGTCAACGAATCAAGCTCGAAACGCTGGAATTCTGGTTCTGGAACGCTCCCATATCCTGCCAACGCTCCCTAATTTCACGAAGCTTTCCGAGACACGACAAGGAGTACTAGAGGAGTACCAAAGGCGTACACAACGACCCGTTTGGCGACGTGGGGAGCTGACTTGAGTCTCCGGGGAACCGCCGTATCCACTGACGCGGATTATGCTCGCGAACGATCCAAAGCATCTCGGGATAAGAAGGGGAACAAAGATGGCTAAATCGGACTGGGATATCAAGGTAAGAGGATCCGAGTCGTGGAGGGATGAATGACTCGTCACTCACACCATTCACATTGTCACCAGAACTTTCTGTGGGCGAAACTCATCGACGCGATCTCGGTATTGCAGGTATGAACCAACGGTGAACCAAATCTGGAGTATCAAATGCGTAGGATAACCCCCGTCATCGATCGATTGGATGTGAATCCTGCGCAGCGTGGATGGGAGGGATACTGCGTGTGTGTAATTTCCGAGGTGAGTTGTCCCCGTTTACCTCCAGAATCAAGTTATTTATGATCTGGATCTCACAAGAGTGGGAATACCTGGGCGTGGTATTCGTGCAGTTGACTTCTCTGGCTGTGTGCGGTGGGATGGTTCATGAACGTTCTGTCTTTCCGCTCAGTTGACCCCAATACACTTAATGATCGGGTGAATGGAGCGTTGTTGGTGTTCCCCTGCATGTTCGAAGTTGACGATGGGCTGACCACGAGATCGCCACTGCTCTGAAAATGTTATGATGATTTCCGTGATTGTGCAAGCGCTCATGGGAGATACGGAGGAGATGCGACAGGATACGACCCGTGCAGAGCATGAGGTAGCTGTGAGGCTGGGCTCATATAATGTGTGCCGTGTTCGACACTCTCTGTCGTTCTCTCCCCCACCTCACACCTTCTGTCGTACCCGCTTCCTTCCTGTTTCTTCCCCCATCTTGAAGACATGGCTACTTACTTTCCCCACGCTCAAGGCCTGACTATCGGAGACCATGCCAGCTTCCCGAATATAGCTGGAAATGCAATCACCAACCATTACCATGTTCTGCAGAGGGATCGAATGACTGTGGTAGGCGTCGCCTTGTCTTGTCGTCATTCACAAAGAGTCTAACTCTTGTCCGCAGAATGGAAAGACAATTAGAGTGGTAATGGATAGCGACATCCATTGTCTTCGCGTTCAATCTTCTGAGATCTTAAGTGTCGATGTCGAGCCGGACGACGAAGCATCAACATCTTCAAAGCCGCAAGTCGTCAGATTGAAGAAGATGGTACAAACTGCCGAGGTATCTGGATACCAGGGAAGATACACAGCGACCACCCTCGAGCCGGTTGTTGGGGAGGATCAACATTTATTCAAGAAGGTGGGCGGCTGAGTTGTGAATGAGGCGAAATAATGCCAATGATCATTCGCAGATAGCGAAAAGCGTCCTACAGACAGCAGTGTGTCATCGGTGAGTCGGCAAAGTTTCTTTTTTGCTGTCAGTCATATTCATGGGATGTTGCAGGTCGGCGTTGCTAACTCAAGTATTTGCGGTGACCGAGTCGGATGCAATGACAATGTTGACATATAATGGTGAGTTTCTCATTTGGAGTTTCAAGTAAGGGGGCTGAAAGGCAGCAGACCTCACGAATGCAGATGAGGCCGTCAGTTGGTACTGGAATAAGGATCGCATTGTCGTATACTACTTGGTTCATATATATGTACGCCTACCATTTGAGTTTCCCTTCCCCGCTGAGTGATGTCCTTAGAAATATACGGTTCAATCTTTGCGCGACGACAAAGCTCTGACATTTCCGGTGAGCTTATCTATTTTTTAGCCTCGACCTGTCAATAATGGCAAACAGGTGACGCGTCGTGAAGAGGACTGGTCGATTGACTTTCAAACACTGACCTGGCATTACAATCCCGCTAACATCTCCCTCAATCCACCGAGCGAAGAAGACCTCGTACCAATCCCCTTCCGCTACCCCCCACTTCGCCAAGACGCTGTTCCTCAACTCAACCGTACCGAAATCATTGCCCATGTCGAGAAAAACACTGGTGACTTTCTGTACCTGATTGCGGCAGTTGGAGGGAGTTGGATCACCAATCTGTCAAACTGGGCCCAAAACGGTCTATTGACGTTCGGAGCAATTGTCCAACGCGGAAGACCCGGAATCCTCGCCCACTTTCCCTCCACTCCCTCACCCAAGTTGTTTTGCGAGAGTTTCAGTCCCGACGTTGAAGCCAGCTATTCCAACTCGGGTACGTGCACCACTTAAATCCATCTTTCTATTGCTGACCTTTTCAGTTCCAGGGCGAGTGGACCTCTCCTTTCAAAAGAGCGGCAACGTCAAAGTGACTCTTGAGTTTGGCTTGCGCATCCCAAGCAACAACGGAATCCGACCTCGTCTTGCCTATCTCTGCCAGTCCCTCCCCTTCTATGATGGCTGCCATGACGTGCGGCATGTCGGTGAGTGTTCCTTTGCATACTTCTGATTTTCTCGTCTGAATTCCCCCACTTGCTCAGTTTATATTGATCAAGTCGGATTCTGCCTCGAAGGCATCTTCTGCGAAGACCTCGCAACACGTTCAAAGCCTGCATACCTCTTTATTTCGCCGTTGCACACCGAGCTCATCAACGGCCTACACTGTTTTCGCTATCCACTCGCTCGAAACATATTCTACTGGTCTAATGACCCACAGGGAAGGGATGAAATAGCGGAGAAGGATTGGGAGAGGTTGAGGATTCCTAAGTTGAGAGTGCAAGGATTGATTGGGACCTGCTGGAAAGAGTACGAGTACACGAGTGTTCGGGAACTACTGCACTCAAGGAATCGCGCCTTGGATGGAAAGCGATATGCCCATGAGCATGGATATCCCAAGTTGATACCCGGTGCGTCGCTTTTTCTCTCCCCTAACCGACACCGCTGATGCTTTTTACTCAGGTGATCCTCACGATACTACCATAATCAAGGAATTTGAATCTTCTGCGCCAGACTCGGAACCTGAAACCCCTCCCTTGCCTTCACTGCCCACATCACCATCAACATACTCGCTTGTGGAGGCGCCCCCGGAACCAAAACTGGAATCTGAAGATGCACCAAAGGAAATCATGGCGACCCCGACTCGCTGGGTTAGACTCGGGTTCTTGAACAAATACTGTACGTATTTCTTTTTTTTTTGCCTTGTGTTGAGAACCTTCCTCACCAAATCATTCAGACAAGTCGCTTGACAGAAGAGTGAACGTGCCGAAAGCCACCGGTACAGAAGAGCTTTCTGACGAGTGGGCATTAGTTTCCCGGGAAGATGTGTAGTCCTTGTTGGGTTATCTGTGTCGCCGAGCTTCGAACCAAACTGGCATTCACTGTAAAATCTATGTTTCCGTGTATTTAATCTGTCCTCATTGCAATTCACGGGTCGTTGTTATGATATATATCAAAAATTCATTAGACCATCATCATGGTAGCGCTCCGGTGATAGTCCCAATAATTGCTGGATTGTCAATCTTTCTGTCACCGAGGCACCTCAGAGATGAAAGAGTGAGTGGTAGTCCGAGGGTACGTGGCTCATCGTGACTTTCCGACTGCCACTACCGGTTCGCTTCAACTGCTCTAACTTGACAAGTGCGACCGGTCCATATCCTGTGAACTAAACAGACGCTACTCAGGACTCGGCGGATGTAGGGGGCGCAACCTTTTGGGTAGAATTTGACGTGTATTGTCGAACTTGGGCCCGTCTTTAACATACGAGATATTTAATCCCTTTGACATCGCGGATTCCCCTGACCGACCTCTGTTCATTCACTTTGATCTAGCTATAAAATAAGTCTATGCTAGCTTCTACTAGTTCATGGGTCTAGAGACGTGTAATTGGAGGCTCGCAGATCAACTTGTTTGTTGATAACGAGGTTGCGTGGGCGCTTGTTCTCATGCGGGGAGTCTTTCCCTGACACCTGCGTCCTTGACAAACCCCCTCCCGACCACCTAATAATCCCCCCTCGCCCTAGCCAACTCCTCACTCCCAACTACCCTCCCCAAAAGCTCAACGTAACAATCAACAACTCCTTCCTGTGCACAGGCCTATTCGTTATAAACGCCACCGCCAACGCCGTAGCCCACACCTGTCTCATCCACCCTCAGGGTGATCTTATCGTCCGTGGCAGACCTCCCCATGAGAGAAGGGAGCTTCTCGTTCAAGGGGTAGAGCCCATTGTAGAGTTGCGATGGAGCGATGTCGAAGATCTCGTGTGGGACAGGTCGGCGGGAGAGGTCATGGTAGGTATGAGAGGAGGAGGTGATGGCGAGGGGTTGTCGTTGTTGTCGAGGCAGCCCGTTATCGAACGTCTTTGGGAGCGAGTTTTCTTGGAACGAGAAGAGGCGAAGGAATGGTTGCATACGTTTGTCTTCTTCCGAGAGTGGTTGTGAAGGTTCGAGTTCGTCGTCGTCGTCGTCATCGTCGCTCCAATGCGACAAATATGACTCGAGAATACTGATTTTCGTAAATGTTTTGTCGGTTTCGTAGCCTTCCTCTATGACAGAGGTGGGAGACATAGAAGAGGCTAGCGAGGGGCAAGCACCTGGAACAGCTGCAGGGGGCGAGATAGGCGAGATCACGTATTGTGTTATCACATCCGTCCAAGGTCCCCCGTCTAAAGAAGATATCAGGGAGTGTCGCTCTGCCCACCACTTCCGTCTCCGGTGCAGGCTCAACAACCCCGCTCGATCCAAGCCCAAGCCTCAACACATCGTTGTCATTATCGTTATCATGCCCTTTATCAGCAGCCGCGAACTCTGTAAAGTTGACTACCCAACTGACACCTCTGCCCCTGCCCCAAACCTCACAATCGCAGCTCTCCTCAACCGTCTCGCACCCGGCGGCACAGGCAACAAGGCAACGCAGCACGGCTCTTTCCGTGTTGAGAGGCGGCGAGGATGTGTATGAGAGTAGGTATTCGGGTTTCGGAG
The DNA here is from genome assembly GCA_024721195.1 of Marasmius sp. AFHP31. Taxonomy (NCBI): domain Eukaryota; kingdom Fungi; phylum Basidiomycota; class Agaricomycetes; order Agaricales; family Marasmiaceae; genus Marasmius; species Marasmius sp. AFHP31. The sequence goes on from JANHQD010003298.1 coordinate 12,736, forward strand.
TTTTTGAGATGGACGCCTCGGACAGGGACGTTGAGGTCGTATGAGAGTAGTTGCGGGGAGGATGACTTCTTTTGGCCCTTGGGATGGGCGCTTCTTTGAGAGTGATGATCGCGAAGATGACCGACCGAGTTCCAGCTGGATGGACTGCTCGGAACTGGGGGTGGGCGGATGCGTACGGTTCAGGTATGCACCGTAGAAAAGTTGACAGTCGAAGAGGATGAATTGGAAGTGGAGAGATGACTAGGACTGGTTGAAACTTCCAGATGTCCTTGACAAGAGGCGTTCAACTAGCAGCCGGTAACCTGATGCAGCTGACGAAGATGTCTTCTGCCAAACGCCGTTACCGGCTCGGGGGATGTCTTGGTACATTTGGATGAAGACGCCGCTGCCGAGGCCTAGGGCGTGGATCTCGAGAGGTGGTAGCGACTTTTTGATGTGTTCTCGATTTTGGTACCTCCAAGATTTACTTCCATGGCTTCGCTGTGGGTTGTATTTTCTAAGCAGGCTCCGTTACTTTCGTATAGATTGAGAATACTAAAAAAAACGCACTGCGTTATTCAAGATAGTCTGTATAGTGTCCACTCCTGACCCACATTCCATGGCAATCATGCCCAAAGTTAAAGATATTGAACGTCGTCGACTTCTTGGTCGGAAACATGCGAATAGGCATAGTCGGCGTTCGTTTCGCCTGTTCGATACGTGCTCCTTGCGTGCTCCCACTTTTATCTATGATCAAGATATACTCCTGGCTTTGAATCGGCGGATGATTGTAATTGGGAACAGAATTGAACTGGAAGGCCAACATTGCTTTTTTCCGCGGGTGACAATCGAGCTCTGCGAAATATCGGTGCATTGAGTTTGTCGGCGTGGATGACGAGGACAAACTCACGCTCGAGGTAATATCAAAAACGGAACTTTACTGTTGAACGACGATGAGAGGGACAGTTGAGGTGAATGGAGTAGGGGGTGTGAGGGGTTCGCCGTGGTTAGGACTGAAGATGCCTCTTATTGTCCCGCTGGTTTGGACGTCGACAGTGGTTCGTAGGCGGGTGAAGGAAGAGGGGGTTCATGACATACTGGGTACACAGATGAGTATGATTCAAGGCTGAGAATTGACTTGACATACGAGTTATGTAGTCTTGATGGTTTCGTGTGCGGGGATGGAGCCGACGCGACAGGCTCTTCCGTGGACGTACCCAAGTGGCCGACCAGAATACCAAACCATCTCCAAACCATCCACTGTTTTTCTCACCCTTATATTCGATCATCCGTACCCTCTGCTAAATCCCATCCCATTGCGTCTTCTTCATCGTCGTATGTCGTCTGGGTGGGGAGAATCGAGACTGGGTCATAGTGTTGATGCCAGATGTTCGGAGTTTTCTATGTCGCACGATACGAGTACGAATGGGTGTGAGCGTTGCAGACGTGAATCAATCCCTAAACGAGAGGTGACCGGAGAGTTGGGTGGGGTAACCGTAAACTCGTCAAAGCCGCAACGTTCAAATCGTTCTGACCACGTGTGAATCGGTCAGCTGATAGACGCGTCGGACGCGTCCAATGTCGATGAGTCATCGTAGGTCCGACTTTCTTGTCTTCCTCACTCATGTCCTTCTCCGAAACCGCAACAAAACATCAAAGAGACGATTTGAATGCTGGGCTGGGTAACAAATAGGTCAAATCCTCAGGAAAGAGAACGAGGAGGAGCTCGATCAGACGTCGCCCAAGCCCTCCTCTCAAAAGACCTCGTTCGACATCGTCCGTTCATATTCCGAAATCGCTCGGCCTGCGAGCTACAAATTGGAAGCTTGGGTCTGGATTGAATGCTATATCACGAGTACACCTCCATCCGGGCGACGGAAGCCCATCAACGGGGCAAAGCTGGGACATTAGCGCTGTCTTGGCGCTCGTGTTCAACTCTGACTGAAACCACCATAACCGAAATCCACGTTCTATCTACGTCCGTCCAGAACCTGCAAGAAAAACCAAGATCTTATTTGGAACTGGAAGGCTCAATAGCCGACCTGATTTCTCAGTCAGAGGGGGTGCAGGATAACGATCAAGCAGCGGGTCTATTTCGTGAGTCGGTGTTTCTCATCCTGTGGGGTGTTCATAACTGACTAACTTACAGGAACGGTCATAACTTGACGGAAACCCTCATTTTTGCTATAAAGCTGCTAGTCCTGGGCTGAAGGTGCGTGTTTTGCCTCGTTATGTTCGCGAACATCCGGCCTCACAATTTTTCTTTGCAGTTCAAATGTGCAATTGCTTTCCTGCCCTTCCAGTATACCAACGCCGTCATTTCTCGATGCTCTATGCATCCATGCGACGAATTCAATAACTTACACCTCAGTTCTCCCGTGTGCAACCAGAGAGTGAGCAGCACTCGAAACTCCCGGTTCTCTCGCCGGACGGAGTGAAGATTCGGCGAGAGCACTGGTAATTTAGAGGTATGTTCGACTCTTTTCCTATTTTTTCTCTCTCGGTTTCATCACTCTCAAGGTGTCATCTTTTGGCCTTGACCTTCCTCCAGCATGTTCTTTACCTTTAAAGCATCCAAACTGACGTTCTTTTCCAGCTCTCGAGCCCGAACAATCTGGCCCTTTCCCCGGTCAGGTCTTCGACATCCAACACAGCACTCGAATTGTGTTCTTACGAAGACCCTTCTTTGCCCGTTCAATGCGAGCATACGACAAATTGTTTCCCTTCTTCTCATCACAGGAACGACTACTCCCGAAACATACTGCGCTCGGATCAACCACCCTTGCTCTCCGCTTGTCACCCGTCCCACCACCTATAGCAACGCCGTCGTACTGGCTCATCCTTCCACCATCGGTGCACATATACCTGCCTTCACCACCTCCGTTCTACCGACTGGTTCTGCTACTTACACCTCCGACCTTGAGGCTTGAAGACCGGACTGGCAACGGCGTATACTCTGGAGGTTGAATAATCCCAGAAAGGAAAGGAGGAGGCAACCCTGGCCGTGTCGGTTCCCGATTGAAGATGAAGAGGGTAGTTGGTGGCCACAGTGAGGTGGGTAGGAAGCTGGAACGGTAGCAAGGATCCTACGCAACGTGGATGGAAGTGATACTGCCTGGGGTGCAATTTCAGAGGTGAGTTGTCCCTCGTTTATCTCCAGAATCAAGTTACTTATGATCTGAAAGGAGTGGGAATACGTGGGCGTGGTATTCGTGTCCCTGACGGTAGCCTGTGCAGTGTGTGCGGTGGGATGGGTCCATGAATGTACAGACTTGCGTGATGTTTTGGAAGAACCTCGACAGCATATGCGGCTCTTCCGTGGACGCCGGCTAGAATTGCAGCACCTCCACGCATGATCTGGTGAACCATCTCGAAAGCATCATTACTCGAACAAATAGAGAGAGAGCAGTACGTACCGTTTTGCTCAGCACTGGAAATTCCTTATATCCAATCACCCTTACCCTCCACTTTCCCATCCGATCGCGTCCTCTTCGTAAGTCGTCGTAAGTATGTCGTCTGTGTGGGGAGATTTGAGTATCGAGACCGGGTCAAAGTGTTGATGCCAAATTCCGGAGTCCTCTGTGTCGCAATGCTCTGAACCCGATACAAGCACGATTGAGCGTAAGAGTCGCAGACGTGACTCGGTCCAACGAGAGGGGAGTTGAGTGCCTAAGTGCACGCAACATTCGAATTGTCGGAGTCCGTTCTGACCATATGTCGGTCAGCTGATACACCCGTCGAACGCGTTCATTTGGATCAATGAGTCTTTTATACTCCGACTTTCTCGTATTCCTCACTCACGTCCTTCTCCAAAGCCTCAATGAAACATCGAAGAGATGACTCAAATACTTGGCTCGGTAACAAGCACGTTGAATCCTCAGGAAAGAGAATGAGCAGCTAAATCGGGCGTCGACCGTATCAAACGGGCTTTGGGGGGCCGAAGCACCAGTGTCTGACGGGATTTTAGGAGCGCTGAGGCCTATGGGAGCCTACAGGTAAGAAATGACGATCTTGTCTATCAGATCAGCGGTGATTCATTCACAGAATCGCCGGGTTTAGGGCACTGAGGTCCTTTGGCCATGCGAGTGTTGTCGACGCCAGAAACACGGAATAGCGTAGGTTGGAAACATTGTATAAGGTGGTGGTAGGATAAATGAACATCGTGGGGAGATCCATGGTTGGTTTAACGGTTCGTCTATCAGAATTGCAGATGCGAGAATGTAGTATTCTCAGAGGCGCCCGTTCTGTTTTTCCTTGGTCACTACTGGGATACGGCCTAGTCTGCTCGGTGCAGTACCTTGGATCGCCAGCATAAACACCATACCTCTACTCAGTCCTGGGCGGTACATCCATCCATCTGATATGTGTATTCTGAACACATCTTTCTACCGTATGCCGACTGCAGCCTGGAGAGTCGAGACTCGGAACGAAAGTCCGGAATCACCGTGACTCCGAATCATCCGGGACGGGCTCCGAACGTTGGTTTTCGACGACCATGTCTTTTCACAACAACTTCCCATAATCTCACTCGAAGTAAAAGCTCACGACGAAATCACTCGATCAAGCCGGGTTCGAATCACGCTGGATTGATTTGGTAAGAAATTCGAGGTGTTACTTCAACGTCAATTCTTACCCTCACATTGATCCCAAGCCTCGCGAGGTTACAAGGTCGACAAACAGGACTGGGGATTTAGCAATCGAATTTGGCGACCTCCAAACTGAGCTTGTATACGTTACTTGGGACTCGGAGCTACGACGACACTCTCAAAGCGCTTGTCAACGAATCAAGCTCGAGACTTTGGAATTCTGGTTCTGGAACGCTCCCATATCCTGCTAACCCTCCCTAATTTCACGAAGCTTTCCAAGGCACGACAAGCAGTACCAGAGGAGTATCAAAGGAGTATAAAATGACCCGTCTGGCGACGTGATGAGCTGAGTTGAGTCTCCGGGGAACCGCCATATCCCGGACTGATGTGCGTTATGTTCGCAAACGATTTGAAGTATTTTGGGATGAGAAGGGGAACAAAGATGGCTAAACAGGACTGGGACATTAAGGTAAGAGTATCTGAGTCGTGGAGGGAGGAATGACTCGTCACTCACACCATTCACATTGTCACCAGAACTTTCTATGGACAAAACTCATCGACACGATCTCGGTATTGCAAGTATGAACCAACGGTGAACCAAATCTGGAGTATTAAATGCGTAGGAACACCCCCCTCATCGATCGATTGGATGTGAATGCTGCGCATCGTAGATGGGCTGAGCGATACTGCGTGTACAGTAGTACGGGGTGCAATTTCAGAGGTGACTTGTCCTCGTTTATTTCTAGAATGAAGTTATTTATGATCTGGAGCTGACAGGAGTGAGAATACCTGGGCGTGGTATTCGTGCGGTTGACTTCTCTGGCTGTGCCAGTGTGCGGTGGGATGGGTCACGGATGTTCTACCTTTTCGTTTTATTCACCCGAGTGCACACTTCATGATAGGATGAATGGAACGCTGTTGGTAGCGTTCCCCTGTACGTTCAAAGTTGACAATGGGCTGACCACGGGATCGCCACTGCTGTGAAAATTATGATCATTTCCGTGATGGTGCAAGCGCTCATGGGAGATACGGAGGAGATGCGACAGGATACGACCCGTGCAGAACATGAGGTAGCGGTGAGGCTGGACTCATATAACGTGTGTCGTGTTGGACACTTTCCATCATTCCCTCCCCCACTTTGTACCTTCTGTCGTACCCGCTTCCTTCCCGTTTCTTCCCCCATCTTGAAGACATGGCTAGTTACTTCTCCAACGCCCACAACCCGACTGTCGGAGACCATGCTAACTTCCAAAACGTAGCCGGAAATGCAATCACTAACAACTACCATTATTCGCAGAGGGACCGGATAAATGTGGTGGGCGTCGTCTTGTCCTGTCGTCATTCACGAGAATCTAACTCTTGTCTGCAGAACGGAAAGATGATTAGAGTGGTAATGGATAGCGACATCCATTGCCTTCGCGTTCAATCTTCTGAGATCTTAAGTGTCAATGTCAAGCCGGATGACGAAGCATCAGCATCTTCAAAGTCGCAAGTTGTCAGACTGAAGAAGATGGTACAGACTGCCGAGGTATCTGGATGGCAGGGAAGATACACAGCGACTACCCTCGAGCCGGTCAATGGGGAGGATCAAGATTTATTCAAGAAGGTGGGTGTTGAGTTATGAATGAGGCAAAATCATATGAATGATCATCCACAGATAGCGAAAAGCACCCTACAAACGGCAGTGTGTCATCGGTGAGTCAGCGAGGTTTCTTTTTGCTGTCAATCATATTCATGGGATGTTGCAGGTCGGCGTTGCTAACTCAAGTATTCGCGGTCACCGAGTCGGATGCAATGACGATGTTGACATACAGTGGTGAGTTTTCTCATTTGGAGTTTTAGGTAAGGGGACTGAGAGGCAGCAGACCTCACGAGTGTAGATGAGGCCCTCAGTTGGTACGGTAATAAGGATCACATTGTCGCATACTACTTGGTTTATATATCTGTACGCCTATCATTTGAGTTTCTCTTCCCCGCTGAGTGATGTCCTTAGAACTGTGCGATTCAATCTTTGCGCGACGACAAAGCTCTGACATTTCCGGTGAGCTTATCTATTTTTAGCCTTGACCTGCCAATAATGGCAAACAGGTGACAGGTCGTGCGGGGGACTGGTCGATTGACTTTCAAACACTGACCTGGCATTACAATCCCGCTAACATCTCCCTCAATCCACCGAGTGAAAGAGACCTCAAACCACTCCTCATCCGCTTCCCCCCACTTCACCAAGACGCTGTTCCTCAACTCAACTCCACTGAAATCATTGCCCACATCGAGAAAAACCTTGGCGACTTTCTGTACCTGATTGCGGCAGCCGGAGGGAAATGGATCACCGATCTGTCAAACTATGCCCAAAATGGTCTATTGACGTTCGGAGTGATTGTCCAACACAAAAGACCCGGAATCCTCGCCCACTTTCCTTCCATTCCCTCACCCAAGTTGTTTTGCCAGAGTGTCAGCCCAGATGTTGAAGCCAGCTATTCCAACTCGGGTATGTCCACTGCTTGAATCCATCTTTCTGTTGCTGACCTTTTCAGTTCCAGGGCGAGTGGATCTCTCCTTTCAAAAGACTGGCAATGTCAAAGTGACTCTTGAATTTGGCTTGCGCATCCCAAACAACGACCTTCGTGTTGCCTATCTCTGCCAGTCCCTCCACTTCTGTGATGGCTGCCGTGAAATGCAGGATGTCGGTAAGTGTTCCTTCACACACTTCTGGTTTTCTCATCTGAATTCCCCCACTTGTTCAGTTTCTATTGATCGTGTCGGATTCTGCCTCGAAGGCATCTTCTGCGAAGACCCTGCAACATGTCCAAAGCCCGCATACCTCTTCATTCCACCGTTACGCACCGAGCTCATCAACGGCCTACACTGTTTCCGCCATTCACCCTCTCAAAACATATTCTACTGGTCTAATGACCCACAGGGAAGGGATGAAATAGCTGAGAAGGATTGGGAGAGATTGCGGATCCCTAAGTTGAGAGTGCGAGGATTAACTGGGGCCTACTGGGAAAACTTCATGTATGCATGTGTTCGGGAACTACTGCACCAGAAGGATCGCACCTTGGATGGAAAGCAATATGCCCGTGAGCGTGGATATCCCGAGCTGATACCCGGTGCGTTGCTTTTTCTCTCCCCTAACCGACACCGCTGATGCTTTTTACTCAGGTGATCCTCACGATACTACCAGATTCAAGGAACTCGAATCTTCTGAGTTGGACTTGGAACCCGAAACTCCTCCCTCGCCTTCACCCTCGCCTTCACAGCTCACATCACCATCAACATACTCACTTGTGGAGGCGCCTCTGGAAGCCAAACTCAAAACTGAAGATGCACCTATAGTGTTGACACCGAAGGAAATCATGGTGACCCCAACTTGCTGGGCCAGAGGGTTCTTGAACAAATTCTGTACGTATTTATTTAATTTCGTCTGGTGTTGAGAACCTGCCTCACCAAAGCATACAGACAAGTCACTCGACAGAAGCGTGAACGCGGCAAAAGTCGCCAGTACGGAAGAGGTTTCTGACGAGTGGGCGTTAGTTTCCCGGGAAGATACGGTGTAGTCCTTGTCAGATCATACGTATATGAGTATGACTGGAGTCTGGACCTCCCTGTTCACTAGCGCCACAACTGTGCTTTGAGCGGGAGCCTCTGGCATCTGGGTTAGTTTGACTGTAGCATCTCATAATTATAGCTTCATGACTTTCCTTCCTTGATGATATCTTGATCATGACGCACTCAAAATTCCGTGCATGAACAATGCTTTGATTTCTTGATATCTGATGTCCCCTTGGTCAAAATGCCATTGATAAAGACTTGGTTTTGACTCAATCGCCCAAGGTGTTGGCGGTTCACAGCTCTGGCTCACTTGAATTACTCACTTGATACTAGGCATTGTTCTGACGATCCTTGCTCGCGGTGTCTATAGACTATAGTAGGGTCTGCTCATGGTCGAGATTGAACTAAGACCTGGGACTATCGAATTCGGTCACTCATCAGGGGAGAAATGCGCCTTGTTCCTACGTTCCGGCGTCTTCTGTTTGTGTCGGACTGATCTTGTGAACCGTTCAACAGACACTATTCAGGAAGCGGGTGTAAGGGCGCAGAGCTGTTTGGGTAGACTTTGATATGTATTATTGAACTTGGCCCAATCCCTTCGACATTTCGGATTGCCTTGACCGACTCCGTTCATTCACTTTGATTTAGCTAGAAAACTTGAAGTCTACTGATCTCGAAAGTCCGCATTGAATCCCAAAAACCCACTGAACCACACGCGACCCTCAGACACACTTTCCCGGTAAAGGTCAAAAACATCTCCATCACGGGTCAACATCCCACGAAAGATGTTGGAACCCCTCCTCTCTCTCATTACCCTCGCCTCCGTAGCTCTGGCTTGCAACCCCGACTTCGGTGGCCGCGAAGTATCCATCGTCACCAAAGACAGTTCGATGGAATGGGGATGGGGTTCGGGCGGTCTGCAATACCAGAACGTCGATAACGACTTTGAATTCAGAGTCGTACCTGTCTTGGGCTTCCCGGCTTCGTTCCCAGCGTATCATATCTGGTAAGTTGGGCCATGGATGAACCTCCGGTGTCTGGGTTGATTTGACCGTTCTAGCAGGGCGTTCAACTCACCAGAAGTTAATAGTGTAATACAGAAGCCTCGCCGCAGTCGTCCCCCCGTTCCTGCTTGGTCAGGAAAGTGCGACTCCTAGTCATTAACTGCTTCTCATTCTGCTCAGCTCGTCGAGTTCCCTCGGCTGGGGTAACACTCGGCATCGTACTCGGCCAGACACTCGTCAGGCCAGCGAACGGCTCATTGTCATGTTCCGTGGATGAAGGCATATAGGTTGCAATGCTAATGACATCGACTTCAACACTGGATTACAATCAAATGAAATTCTTAGCCCCATTGCCACACCAAAATAGAATGTGAGACGCACGCATAGTATCCTGAGTCAATGAGTTTGCCGACACTCCATCTGTCTGGTACCTCATTGAAATCTTGTGTTGTGAAATGCCATTTATCCTTCTCAGAATTCCCAGGTTTAAAATGCGGTGATTTGTATTCTGATGCCGTATCCTCAGTATAAAACAGCTTGAAAGACGCGTAACGACGTTCTACCGGGTTATTAGAACATGGATGCACGCTGATGTTTGGCTTACTTGGGAGGATGTCCATGCGCGCCATTGAGGTGATGTGACTGTTCAACAAGGTCTGTAAGTCCAACATCCCAAGCCTCACCTTTACGTTCTTCTTCACATCTTTGAGTGTCGGAACCTTGCCCTTTCTCGCCGAACATTCCGTATTCCTGGTACCCAAGGAGTTAGTTTTGCGAGGCTTGCCGGAAACATATCGAATCGTTGAGTATCCTATTCGCTTCGTCTGTGTAGCCACGGCACATGTTCTACATACACCTGGTCAGAAACCTCCGATTACGAGCAGACAGTCCCGTACCATTATTTTAAGCCCATTCACGTTTCTTCTCTGCCCATCTGGTGTTGAGAAGCTCGAGTTGGACGAATATGATCTTCCGTCCTCTGCGGTTGTGAAATGGACTGCAAAGGGACCATCGGTTGATTTCTCGATACAGAGTCCGCCAGGCCGTAATGATTACTTTTGACAGAGTTGTCTTGAGGTAGAAGCTCCCTGTATCAGAGATAATTAGACTCAGGTTTGCAAGACTGCTGAACGGAACATCATACCTCAGGAAAGTTATACAACCCAATCCTGCTCTCAACAGCGTCTGAACCACGGCAACGCTCTTGGCAGCAAAAGCAGCTTGTTCTGTATGGTTTGCCTGTGCTTGCATACTCATGGAAGGAGAAGAACGAGGGAGAGGAAGAACAAAGCCCAGAGCACGTCATGGTGGTAAAAGAGAACCCGCGATAGGCCACGGATGATCGGCCCATTGGCTATTCATCACATGTGATCGTGCTGATCCTAGCGCATACCCAGCCCAGCGCAACGCGACTCTCTGTCTGTCCGAGCACATCGTATTCTTTTGCTCTACAGAGAGCTCTTGTTCAGTGTTCCTTCTGATCTTGAATTTGAGACTCAGCCTTCATACTTCTATCGTTACTGTGATTGTATAACGTGAGGCAGGGGTCGGATTCGCATGCCTATTCCAATCTCCAACCAGCCAGTGGCAATTGGAGGAGTTAGTAAGTGTTTATACACGTTAAAGCGAGATTAGAACAGTAGCTTGTATTGTATCAAGTACATATCGTGATGAGGGTGAGGGCGTACAGAGTACATCTAATTTACGCTGATATGCACTACATGTTGAAGAGTAAATACAAAAAAACCAAACTAAGATGCTGCAATCGACCGTTAGCCACCATATCCAATGGAGGGTTGTCGAACATCTCCAGTCGTGCCTGAGCTTGCAGGGATATAAATTGAACTAGAACTTTTTTCTGAACCCGTATGCAATGCAGAGAAGTAGGGACGAAGAGGATCGGTGAATACATATGCAACTTACCTGAGACATGAATGTGATTGCAAGTCAAAATCAAGGCACCTTGATCCTCATGCTGTGGTATAATGGATGAGTGCTTTATGTCACCGACATCAGTTCTTGAGTCTTGACCGTCGGGGTGACCTAGAACGACGAAAGAATCGGGTGTCTGAAGTCAAGTAAGAGGGCATGGGCTGCGAAGCACACCTCCATGTACCACCTCGAATCGACCCAAGTCTTCTATAAGTCGGAAGACGGTGTCATCGGAACCCAGAGATCGAGCAAAGTCAGTAGTGGTCGGGGCAAAACCTCGAAGAAGTTGGTATCGGTGTATCAATTTGAAGTGGTCAGTGTTGAAGGAGTATGAGACGAGGTATCTGTCCCTGAGATCGACCTCAACAGGGAGTCGAAAGCTGCGAGTCGCCTCGAATGAGAGAGGGAATTGACCAGTTTCGTAGAATGACCAGAAGTGCAGGGAGGACGTCATGCCTTTGGGAAGGTCGGGAGGAGGGGGATGAGCATATAGGTATATTAGCTGTTCAAGTCAGATGTCGCCAAAATAGGAGAAGAAGTCTAACAGCGATGCTCGAGGGACGATGAGCTCTGAGATCTGAACATGTGTCAAAAGGCAGAAAGGGTAATGGGGAAAGTGACGTACTGTGAACACTGACATCTCCTATCATCGCAGCTCTCCTCAACTGTCTTGCCTCCGGCGGCACAGGCACCAAGTCAATCGGAGAAGGCAACGCAACACGACTCTTTTCGTGTTGAGAGGCGGTCGGGATGTTTATGAGAGTGGGTAATAATCAATTGGGTTTCAGAGTTTTCAGGTTGGACGCCTCGGATGGGGACGGTGAGTTCGTATGAGAGTGGTTGCGGGGATCCGTTGAGAAGACCTCTTATCATACCCAAAGTTGAAGATACTGAACATAGTCCTCTTGGTCGGAAGCATAGGCGGCTTTTGTTTTGCCTGTTCAATAGGTGCTCCTTGCGTGTGACCCGCTTGTATCTATGACAAAGATATGTTCCTGGCGTTGGATCGGCAGACAATTATAATTGGGAACAAAAGTGAACTGGAGGGCCAACATTGCCTTTTGCCGCGGGTCACAGTTGAGGTCTGCAAGATATTGGTGCGTCGAGTTTGTCGGCGTCGATGGACGGTTGAGGTGGGTGGAGTAGGGGGTGATGGTGAAGGGTTCGCCGTGGTTCAGACTGAAGATGCTTCTTGTTGTCCCGCGGCAGGTGAAGGAAGAGAGTGTTGATGATATTACTGGGCACACAGATGAGAATAATCCAAGGCCGAGAATTGACTTGACATACGAGTTATGTAGTTTCGATGGTTCCGTGAACGTACCCAAGTGGCCGACCAGAATACCAAACCATCTCGAAACCATCTCCACGTGCATACCGTTTTGCTCAGCACTGGAAACTCCTTCAATCTAATCACCTGTACCCTCCACTAAATCCCATCTGATTGCGTCCTCTTCATCGTCACATGTCGTCTAGGTGGGGAGAATCAAGACTAGGCCAAAGTGTTGATGTCAGATGGTCGGAGTTGTCTGTGTCGCACGATACGGGTACAAATGGATGGAAGAGTCGCAGACGTGACTCAATCCCTCGACGAGAGGAGAGTTGAGTGTAGAGTCTAGACTCGTCAAAGTCCGTGATAAGATAGTCCGACGAGATGAGCGCTTTGGCGTCTATCTGACGTGTCGAACCTCTCTTCTCCTCTGCGCTCATCTTGTCTCACTCGCTTCCTCTCTTCACAAAATTTTTCAGGATTCTCGTGTCTTCGACAATGACCCAGAATGCAGGATCAGATAACGAGGACGCTAACACGCCAATAATGCAAGTTAGGCAAAACTCACTAGGATGGCCGAACAGGTCAAGGCGCACGCATAAGGATCTGTGGCAGGTCGACAACATGAAGAAGCGGGGTCTCGTAGCTACCCTCAAGGCCAACTTCAAGATTCAAGAGAAAAATGAGCAGCGCAGAGAGAAAGATGGGGAGTTCATGGTGAATCCAACAGGTAACCGGCCGGGATCACCCCAGGAGTCTGAATTCACAGTCGAGTCAAAAGACTGGGAGCTACTAAAGGCATCAAAGACTCTATGGGATCAGGTAAAGCAATGGCTCTCTCCAGAGAAGATGGCGGAGGTCGAGAAAGCGCATACATCTACCCCTAACCTGACACCGCCAGCTCATCCCGACGAACAAAACGATCCCTCATCAGGCAAGCAGAAAAAATCCCGAGTCTCGGTCATAGCGCCAAAGTTCAACGCC
>JANHQD010003300.1:0-41599 GCA_024721195.1 Marasmius sp. AFHP31
GTCACCCCCGCTCAGTAATTCAGCCACTTGACGTGCCGCAGGGACCTTGGGAAGAAGTGGGAGTCGACCTCATCACCCAGCTGCCAACCTCTCATGGATATGACGCCATCCTCGTCTGCACCGACTTTTTCACGAAGCAAGTTCATGCCATTCCCTGCACTAGCAACATCAATGCCGAGGGCATGGCCGACATCTACTACCGGGAGATCTTCCGCCTACATGGTCTACCCATGCGTTTCATCTCGGATCGGGGGCCACAGTTCAATGCCAAACTCATGAGGGCGCTTCTGAAGAGACTTGGAATCAAGGGCAGCTTCACTTCAGGATACCACCCCCAAGCCAACGGACAGACTGAAAGAGCAAACCAGGAGGTTGAAAAATACCTACGGCTGTACACAAACTACAGACAAGACGACTGGTCAGAGCACCTACCCCTTGCTGAGTTCGTCTTAAACTCCCGTACCCACTCTGCTCACCGCCTCTCTCCATTCGAGCTCCTCTATGGCTACCTCCCCCTCTTTAACATCCCAGTAGGAAGGAGGTCGGGCATTCCCGAAGTCGAAAATTGCATCGATATCCTGAGGGAGGTGAGGCGAGATGCAGGCGCCGCACTACATATTACCAAATGGCATATGAAGGAAGGTTTTGAGCGGGGTAAGAGAAAAGCCCATCAATTCGGTGTAGGAGACTTTGTTTGGCTGGATGGATCAGACTTTAGGCTGAAGCGGTCGAGTGAGAAGCTCGGAGATCAGAGTCTAGGGCCATTTGAAATCTTGGAGAAGGTTGGAGACCTGGATTACCGGCTGGACCTACCAGAAGAGCTGGAGCAACATCACCCCATTTTCCATGTCGACAAACTCTATCCTTTTAAAGGCAACCTAGTAAACGGGCTACTACCGGAACCGCCAGGACCTATCGAGTTGGAGGACGAGGACGAACCAGAGTACGAGGTGGAAGATGTGGTGGACAGTCAGTACAGGTGGAGACGGCTGGAATACCGGGTAAAGTGGAAGGGTTATTCGGAGTCAGAGAACACCTGGGAACCCGCACAGAACCTGAAGAACGCCCCTCGAATAGTGAAACGATTCCACAAGAAGTTCCCCGCCGCAGCCGGACCAGCTTATCGAGAAGGGGCCTAGTCATCGAGGACGATGAATCCTAGAAGGGGGGTAATGTCATGAAGTGCTGCTTTTTCCCCTATCTTTTCCCTTCTTAGCGCCCATTCCCCTTTCAGCGCCTGTTTGATACTTTGATGCCCACTAGATACCCAGTTCCCCTTTCCACATCATTCCCATCACTTCCTTCCTTGTTCTTTCACATCGTCTTCATAACTGATCCCATCTATTGTTCCCTTTGTTCTCCTTGTTCTCTCACATCACCTTCACATTCCATCTATTGTTTCCATCGTTCTCTTTGTTCTTTGACATACAACAGTTACTTGTTCTGGACTCGTTCTTATTCTATACCTGGACTACTATTGTTCTCCCCTTGTTCCCTATTATCTTTCTTCATTCTCGCACAACTCACTTTCTAGTATATAAGCTAGGTAGTTTGCACCTGGTCCCTCATCTTGACCTCTTGTCGTTGGGACCAGGTGAGTAGTACTTTTGTTTTCTCCTTCATCTACAATATATCTAACTTGTCGTTGGGACCAGTTATCTACCTGCTTTTGCTCTCTGCTTGTTGTCTCTGTCATCTCTGTCGTCGTCTCTGCTAGTCGACTTCTGCCGCTGTTGCTTCTATAGTCTTAGCATCTAGCGCTTTAGGACACAAAGTTGATTCACAGAGAATGACTTACAGATACAGTCAATATCGGGTACATGATGACATGATGTGAAGTCAAGTAAGGTTCCAAAAGGATCTCAGTATTGTTCACAGAGGACATTGGACAGCATAAAGCTGGAACCTGCTAGCTCGTTGAAGGGACAATGTTGACAGTGCACAAAGAAGATAGGCACCCAAGTGAACTTGGCTAGACTTTTATGGACAATTCGAATGAGTCCTTTGCACACTTTAAGTAGTCTGAATATTGGAGCAACAGATAGTTATGGGGCTTGGAGCAAGGGTACATCAGGGTGTTGGGGTCCTGGGGAGAGAGGCTAAGGCCAAAGGTACAGGACGAGGAGGAACGGGCAGTACTATCTTGAGGCTTTTTCATCTGGAGGATAAGGTTTGAAACATCTTTTGTTCATCATTCAAATCATCTCTTGTTCATCTTGTTCAAACTCCACTATTGGGGCACTGATAGTTTATCGTCAGATCAATGTATCAATAGGTGGTGGAGTTTCACTCAACAAGAAGTTGAGAAGTCCATTGTGAACTTTGTTTGGAGTGGGTACCAGGAAGACTGCAATGAGCCAAGCTGTATACCGTCAACAAATTATCTCTGCCAGTAGCTGGGAAACCTAGAATTCACATTGATGAAGGGGATGTTTGAGGAAGTCACTGCTGTGGCAACATCATATATAAAGTACACACTAGCAAATAAGAATGATACAAGTACAGAAGAAGAAAATCAAGACATGCTTACAGATGGACACTTGGCAAGTGTACCGAACAGAGGTTGCCTTTCCCGTGAATCTCCTGAGTCTGTCAAGCTTCCTCCAGTTTGCGTTCAGTATTCAGTACGTGCTCAGCAGTATGGAATCTGCAATACATGTGTTTTGATAAGCTACCACACCTTTTTGATATAAGACCCTCAACTCACGAATTATCGAATTTTCCCACGCTGACCTCCTTGTACACTTCAAGTCCGTGAGCGTGTCCAGATATGATTGTTGCGGTCCCATTAGTGAGCTAAGAGATGATTCAGCTCTGAATACTAACCATTCAGAGGAAGACATTTACGCACGTTGCTACTGGGATCTGGATTGCCCATAACAGAGATTTCGCTCAATTGGAAGTTTGTTTCGGGGGCATTGAGTTGATTGCGTAGACCCTCACGGGAAATCAACCTTGCAGAGGGCTCATGATGAGTAGTACACGGAAAATGGCTCAAATCGACGTACATGCTGGTTACAGAAATCACATAGACTAAGGAGGGTGTAAAGTCCCGCAACTTGTTGAACGAACGGTAGTGTCATCGGGGTGTGAACTGAACTTACGCTGACAGCTGGGTTGCAGAAAAACTGCGCTGTAGGAATCATGTTAGTTTTGTTTATGCAGAATGGCTATGTGGCCATACAAGAGGAATGACTCAGGTTTGCACATGAACTGAAGATTGTGCATGATGTCAGACTTTGATACCACTCCTGATCGATGGATTTACACACCAAAATCAAGTAAAGCAATGCTGCGAGGCTGAAACTCAACTTTAGAGTGGTAAAGCCAGCCAAATAAAATCTTCATACCTAGTTGCTGCCCCACGATTAATGGCATAGATGATCAGCTTGTCAATGACAGAGTTGGTTCTGAGGAGTTAGTAGCTTGGGATTTAGATACTGCATGAACCAATAGCTTTGGCGTACCGCCTGCTCCGTGATCTGGATGAGTTGAGGACATAGCAAAGGGTGGCTGTGATTGTAACATCGCATACTACTGTGAGTGCTGCTTGGGCACACGCAGTTCCCTGAAGCAAAACTCTCATCAGAGGGAATATACACTATAGATGCGGGGGTTGGTGAGAGGTCAAGCCCCGAGCCTTACTGCAGTAGTTAACAGAAGGCTGTACTTCTTGATGCGCGTCCTGGGTGGCAAGTAGTGAGATTATTTGGCAGCAATCATGAAACAGAAACAAAGATGGCTCACGAGAAGACAGTTTGAGCTGAGGTACGGAGAAAAGAGCACCACTGATAACTACAAAGAATTTCCGCAAAAAAAAAGTCCACATACCGATGCCAAATCCTGACAGAATACAGGTTGAGTATCATAAATGAGTACAACGAATTGATCAAGTCGTTAAACACACCGATCTGAAGTAATGCCAAAATAACCTGTTGCGGAGATCGAGTCAGCCTAATTGCGACGTTGAGGATAGGACGAATGTGGCAGCTACTACATACCACCGGCATTGATAAAAGCAGCTTTTTCCCTTTCGGTGCCACTACGAATAAAGGACGGAATATGAGATAAAATGCCAGTCCATGAGAGCACAAGAACTTGCAAATGTAAAGGCGTGTACCGAAAAACCTAATAGACGATCAGAGGCAAGGGTGTTGGGATCGGATTGACTAATGACTCACATCTGCGCGGTGAATGCCGTGAGGTACTGAAGGGCAACTTTGTTCAGCCAGAAACATATGCTCAGGAAAGAGACACTTACAATTCCGAGAAGCATACCCTACCGGACAAAATTAGATCATTGTCACCCATAACACAAAGAAGCTTACACAGGCAGATCTGTATTGACAACTCTCATCAGTAAATACCGTGGGGATCAGAAAGGTAAAAAGAGCTGACGGTAGGATAGTGTCCAGGCGTTCCGCGTGGCCAAACCAGAGTACGAAATCAGTGTAGACCTGGTGGCCGAGAAACACAATGTGGGCGGTGGCAAAGAAGCTTCATGATATCTCAGTTAGAGGGACCAACGCAACCATACCCAGCAGATCTGACTAACAAGATCAACCCAACCTACAAAGCAAGGTTTCAACACTGATAATACACCAAGAACAGACCCACTCACCGCACATCTGGTGGGCAGACTGTCGAGCGAATTGTAGGAGCTAAAATATTGCATCACAAGAATCTTTCACGATACGTTAATATAACGTCGGGGCGACAGTCGAGAAACGCACCGTCCCGACCCCGTAGAGACTGCACAGGGGTTTTTGAGTCAATCCCGAGATTGTAGTAACGAACCATGGCTTACAAAACGTCGAATATCAAGGCGACTATCTGGTAACCCCAAACATCCGGAAAGGTGAGTTGCTGCATCTTCAATTAAGTCGAGGTTCAGAAGATTCGTGAACTGTGAGACAAGGAGGCGTTCGATTGAGGCAATTAGATTATGGAAATAAGTGAAGCTTTTTATACTGAGGAAGTTAGCAAATAGAGTCAGGTAAAAGCCCTCGTGACGGTTGGGAACTTCATCGATGGGTATGCGGCGGGCATAAATGGGAGAATGACCACACATCGGGTGTTTTTGGATTGATCAAGCTGCATCTGATAGTTCTTATTATCACTCGTTACATCTGTGAGGGGTTTGAGCACTAGCCTCTATTCAGTGCCGGTATCAAAGTAAACTTAGTTTTGAGGCACTGAAGTTCTGATGGATCTTTGAGAAATGTGGCTTGTTTGCTTCAACCGGATTTTGCGCTGCGCAGATGGCACCGGTGCTGAAGCCGTCCCGAGATGGAAGCAGTTTGGTAAGTAGGCTAACTGTCCTCAGGGAAACACCCTCCACTTCACTTGCCGCCGCCACAAATGTTGAGGCCTCAAAGTCGGCAACTAAAATTTCTACCCAGCACGACTCGTAGTCCCTGCTTTGACGAGCAGGTCATCATAGCAAGGTCGGCCCGACGAAACTGATTTTTCATTGGGGCGGGACCTCTTCCAACCGTAAAATAGACGAAATCTTTCGGTATGGATGCCGAGTCCAAAATTTCAGTCCAAACAGTTGTGCGTCACTCTCCTTGAAGAAGTACAGTAGTAGTGAGATTCTCAGGCTAACAGTAAGAGCCCTGCAGTGGTCACGTAGCCAGACGACGTTGAAGACGCTGTCACCAGGACCGGTACAGTACCTTAATGCGGGGAGAGTGGCATGCAGTGACGCAGGGATTGTGGAAGACCTAGCTCGGACGCATACCGTGGCTTCTTGAAATCCGGGGCCATTATATTGATCTTTCATATTTTCTTTCCCTACATCCTAGAACTTACATTATTATAAGAATCTGGACCGAATACCCTTGTGCACCACTTTTCCTGTGGCTGCATATGCACTTCTCACATCAAGATCAACGGTTTCATTGTTCAAACTGACTATGCTCAGCTTTGTGGCGTCATTTTTGGAGAGTTTCAAGGTGGTGGGAGATAGATTCATTACTCATCACAAAATCACAAAATCATAAGTGCCATCCTTTCTCATAACTCTTCCTCCCTTCCTTTCTATTTGTGATATCACCCAAGTTGGACGTCATTCTGCATGCGGGACACACCTGGGACTATCCTTTATTTGATGGTGAGTCTTACAGCACAAACAATGCTCCCAAACAGCGGTACGCTTAAGGTCTGTTGCCCCAGATTGATTTGCCGATGACAGGATCAGTCCTAGAAATCTGATTGGCTAGCCTTTTATTTCGCGATTGACATCACTTAGACACACCTACAGGCTGCGACTCCATGATCTTGGAGAGTTGAGGACTTACGAAAGAACGGCCAATGCGGTTGCAATATCACATGCTACTATACTTCCAACTTGAGTCACACAGTGCTGAAAGCGATTACTGACCTATTTCGATCAATTCGAATGGCCTGTGACCGGTGACCGGTTCATACAAAATTGGGAATTCGTATGAACGCACCGTGACCTGTGATGCGGCAAAAAATATTCGAATATCGGGGCCGAGAAGCCAAATTTGGCAAGATCGGAGGTGTCAAGGGTGCACGTGGGGCAATTCGAATGGACCCTCTGTGACCTTGTGACCATTCGAAAAATTTTCGAAAATTTTGGGCCGTGTGACCTGTGACATTCGAATTGATCTAAATAGGTCAGTATCTAAGGCCCAGTACTGGGCAGAAAATCAGGGAGATATTGGTGAAAAGAGATGATGTGTTGTGGTGGTTCCAATCGGAGGGAAGCAAGCTATATCATCCCCCAAAGCCCAAAGCCCTTAACTAGAGTCTAGATTACCAGAATGAGATGAGAATACATGGGACTTTCACAGCCAGTTTTCAGCTAAGTTCAGTGGCTTTCAGTGACAGAGAGTCAGCAGTATGTACCAATCCAAATCCGGACATCACGGCCCCAGCAGTGGTCAAATCTCTGTGCAAACCTAGAACCTGAAGGATCGCCCAATGTATCCTCGCTCAGCAGTGACTCAGGAAACCGGGCAGACAGGAGATTAGAAAGCCGGAGGAGCGAATAGGGAGAGAGGGAAACGATACTCTGAGAAAGTGTCGACTACGATGGCGATGGTTAACCCGGG
Organism: Marasmius sp. AFHP31; assembly: GCA_024721195.1. NCBI lineage: Eukaryota > Fungi > Basidiomycota > Agaricomycetes > Agaricales > Marasmiaceae > Marasmius > Marasmius sp. AFHP31. Next base: position 7,083 of record JANHQD010003300.1, read on the forward strand.
CTGTTGCATATTCATACGCACCCTTTGAGCTGCGCCTGTACGTCGAGCCAGCGCCAAAAATGGAATATTATGGCAAATGTTGATAGATCTTGGGAAGCCCTTCTGCGGCTTCACACGCTCCCAACACTCAGCGCCTCTCGCATTCTTCCCCGAAATGTTTTTGGCAAACATTCCCATGAAGGACCGGAGATGTCCGAGGGAATGGACATTTCGGGTCCAAAAGCGGAAGTGGTAGGCCTTTGGGGGGGATCACTTGATTTTTCATCAATGCACCGAGAATTGGATTCTGAACACAATGTACTTGCATTCAGGTCGCACGGACCATCTACACTGAACACATGCCGGCTCATTCCGATATTTTCTCCAGGTCCCGCCTCCAGAGCGCTTCATACAAGGAAAGGACCCATCCGGGATTACATATAGATTGATTGGATTCTTCTCGTATCCGTCGGCGGCATTCGGATTGTACTGTGAATCTGAGGCGATACCCAATCCAGAACACGCGAGCTTCCCGATCGTGATAAAAGAGTGTGAGCTGGAAATGTATAACGTCTGGCCGTGTATATCAAGAAATCTCGTTTGTGGATAGAAAGCAGAGATCACGCATTTTCGATTCAGGGTGACTCCGCGTTTGAAAATTTGTATTCAGCACTGGTAAGCCAGAGAGGAACGACAGTGTTGGGAATGTGACTTAGTAGTTGCGGTCTGGAGTTTCACACTGCGGCTTCGAAGAAGACCACCCGTCTCGGTCCGCGCTTATGACTCATACTATGCAAATGTGTGCGAGAATAAACACGGACAAAATGAGCCAGTGGGAGGTCCAATTCTGGGAGGGTCCACAGTTCCTCTATAATTAATTCACCGCCACAGTACGAGACGATGGTGAGCTCGTTCTTGGGTTTGTGGGTTTTCGTGAATACACGCCGTGTATCCATCTATCTCTCACTCCGCAGCATGTCGATACCACCTCGGTCCTATCTTAGTCTCTCTTCCTTACAACAGAGAATACTCCACACCGATGGTACTTATTTCAGTGAAAACTTCATCTGAGCTAACATCAGCTGATTGTGGTACATATGACTGATGGCGAGACCGTCTGGGCCCGTGTGCCGTGTCAATCACAGTACGCTAGGTGGTCTGTACACAGTCAGTAAAAAACAAGGACAAGATGCCTGACCACTGGATTGAGTAAAAGCTATGCTTCATCCTTGATGAAGTTTCGGAGCATTATCATTCCCACCCCTTGGAGACTCACCGATGACCATACGACCCGACGCGAGTTGATGAGGTGGCGCAGTGGTGCCTGTATACTTGTTAGGAATATCTGGCTTCGAAGTTCGAGTTTTACTATTGGCAATATTAAGTGATTCGACTTATTTAGTTCTGCAGATGTGTTGATGTCGCCTTGTCTCGTAGTTCCCCATACCCACCCTCCCGTTCCCTTATTTCTCAACGCTTTACGAAAACGACTGGGAGGTGTTTAAGAGGCTCTTGAGATTGTCACTGCTCAGACTTGGACGCATATTACCTCTTTTCATCATGACTAACCCTGCGGATATTTCTCAAATCAATGCTCTACTGGAGCTCATCCAGTCTGCTACGCACAGTGCGGTGGCAGAATATCGCAAAACTGGGCACGGTATACCATCGCCCGACGACTCCTCGCCTCACCCTCTTGATTTTTCGCCTGATACCGCGGTGTTAAAGCAAGCCATTCGAGTGCTAGAGGGGGCTTGTGAGCGCCTTTGTACGACACTAGCTCAACCGATGCACACTCTTCTCAATGTGAGTCCCGTTCCTTGACATCTATCATGGTCATATTCCTATCCGAGATCCTGCCTTCAGCGGAGCATGCCTTACGAAGCTCCATGTATGAGACTCGTTGTAGAGAAGAAAATCCCCGACCTACTGGAAGGTTTTCCCGAAGGACTGCACATCGAAAGCATTGCAGCACAAACATCACTCAATACCAGCAAACTCAGACAAGTTTTACGTCTTCTTGCCACTCGGGGTTGCTTCAAAGAGGGTATGTAATAGTTAGGTTTCTCTGCTTCGCTGTCCCGGAATTTCACGAGAAGCCCTTAATATCGTAGTGGCGGACAACATTTTTGCGAACAACCGATTGTCCCTGATGCTCCTATCATCTAATCCCATGTCGGCGACCGTGATGTTTATCGCTGGATCGGGGTTAAAAGCCGCTCATTCGCTCCCTGAGGCTTTGGTCGATCCTGAGTATGGGATGAGTGTTGCAGTCAATAAGACTCCCTTTGCGTATGTGGTACGGGGAGAGATGGAAAATACTTCGTTCTTTGACTGGTGCAAGGCTCATGTAGGTCGACCATTTTCATCTCGCCTATCGGATGGAACTGACAATCTTTGTACTTAATCATCCAAGCCGAAGACGGGACAGGTCCGTATCAGTCTATGTAATGGGGGTGTGCGGGAATTTACGCTGATTTGTGGCGTTGCCAGTGTTTCGATAGAGCCATGATAGGGTGGAATATGGCCACCGGAGAGACATCGGTTGCAGACAGTGAGTTCATATATGCTTGGATCGATACATAAAAGCTAATTAACCCCCAGACTTCCCGTGGGCAACAATGCCTCAAGGGACGACGCTCTGTGATGTGGGCTCCGGAGTCGGGAATGTACCTCTAGCAGTTGCCAAAGCGCATCCACACATATCTATCGTCCTCCAAGACCTTCCCGAGCCATTAGAACAAGCAAAAATAGTATGTGAAAACCGCATTTTCCCTTAGAAGACTAACAAATTGGGAAATGCTCAGTTATGGTCCAACGAGCTTCCAGAGGTATTGGACACCGAACGGGTCCGATTTATTCCTGTGGACTTCCTTCAGCAAGCGCCTGTTGCAGGTCAAGATGTATATTACGTTCGTCGCTTCCCTTCGGTCTATATATACGCATGAGTGATAGCAACTACCCGCTACAGATGAAGAACGTGATTCACAACTGGTCTGACTCCGAAGCTATCACGATCCTTCGCAATGTGGCGAATGTTATGAAAACGCAAAGTCGTCTCCTTATCCGTGAGTTGTCAGTTGATCGCCACCAAGAACTCCAACTTATTGTACTTCGAAGACGAACTTATCTTGAAGCATGTCTATTCGGAACCTAGCACTATCAAATCAAAGACAGTCGGGATTGAAAGTGTACGTTCTATCCTTGTTTTATGGTATAACTATGCTACCCTCCATTATACAGGCCCCTGCGCCATTACTTCCCAACTACGGAACGGGAAACATTCGACACTACAACCTGGATGTCGTGAGTGTGGTTTAGCTTACCACGCGATTATCATACTGATGGGGTTATAGAGCATGCTAACTTTGTGCAACAGCCATGAGAGAACGTGTGAGGAGTACGCATCGCTGTGGTCAGTCCATGACCATCAGTATCGCACTCAGTAGGCTGAGCAAGCTCATTTTCAGCGCGAAAGTTGGCCTCAACCTTGTCGAGGTCTGGGACTTAGCGGAGACGTATATGCTGGAGTTTTGTTTGATCCAGTCATGATTTGTATGTTGTGATATGGGATGAGATCAGGCTGCCTCTATCTTCCTGGTACACATTCGATACGCACTATTGCAAGTTCTGATATAAAAGAACAGCCCGCCATGTATCTTGCACTGTACTATATTTACTTTGATTTGTGAACTGAGAGTAAGGTTGGCGAGACCGTTCAGCAAGTCGCCGGAGTTGGGAAATTCTATCAAGACAAAAGACTGTATTTCACGTAGAGGCACTGGATTGGTAATCGTAGTTGCCTGATTTCGTTCGCTGCCCATGTCCAGGACGCTGCGACGTTTCCATGTAAATGTGTGGAGAATCAAAGGTTCCCGGAGAATGCATCGAGATGATGATGGAGGGTTCAATAGTGGGGTTGCACTACCTAGCACCCGCTCCGTCAAGTGATTTTCGATAGCCCGCCGAGATTCCTAGTCGGATGCCCATGAACTCGCACGATACCCACGCTGGAAAATTTTCGGACACCTGCGCACCGCTACAGGGTAATCCTGGCGACCGTGAAGGAGGTACTAGAGTCCGTTTACGGCTACTGAAAGTGCGTCGTTTCAAAGAAGGGAACCTTGTGAATCATCGGAAGATTGCTGGTTTCGGACTCGATGGTAACATTCGGACCGCTGCTGTGGGTACTAAGACGACCAAGAAGGGGTATTAGCACCGGATGTTTTTTTTAATTCAAGCGAATACTTCAGTGTGTATGACGAGGTTGGAAGCATGTAGATTAACACACCATGTAGCCGAATTACAAGTTTTCCGTTAGCCGCGTAGGGCGTGCAGATTTTGATTATTGTGTGGTGATCAGAAGCAGCTACTGGGCTACTCTACTGGTCCATAAAATTCTAATTCACCCGTGAAGCCAAGGAGAGTTTGATTTGCTAGGGACTTTCAATACCCCAAACCTCAACCAATATATTATGGCCCTACTACTACTAGCAAACATTAGCAAACAGACCTGCCCTACAGTAGTCACATGCCCAGCGCGTGTGGCGTAGCTCGGGCACGATCATGATTAGGTGGTTTTGTTGCTCTACTCTAGCCCTGTTCCTCTGCTGTATTCAAATGACCTGCTTCAACATTGAAATGGCCATCTTGAATCGGCCGGGGTTACTATCCTTTAGCAAACAATTGGTTCCTGGGTCCTTGGGCCGCGGTCTTCACCGAAACAGTAATCCACATCTTATGCTTAGAATGTTTCATTTTGGCATATACCCAAAGAATCACGCCATATCTTCGACTTCTGTATGGATTGCCTATGTAATGGTTGAGCAGGTCCCAATAGTAGCAGGGGGACACTGGTAAACAGGCAAATTTGCACAATTTCTATGCTCTTTGGCCCGGTGGCCACCCAGAACCATCGAGCATACAGTAGCGATGCCCGGGGAAAATGTCGGTTTTCACATGAAAGGGTGGTACGGGTCATTTGCGAGCGCATAATGAGCCGGGCCTCAGACTCCTGATTCAACCTATTTAAGTTGTGGGACCGTTATATAATACTGGAACACTACTGGACTGTTAGCTTAACGTAACTCTGGGCCGCCGCCCTGAGGAAACCTTAACTTAACTTAACTTAAAATTAACTTGCTTTTAGGAGCTTTTAGAGCTCTAAATCCAACCCTAAGCCTAACCCCTAAACTGGGGGGCACACCCCCCAGACCCCCCCTGTATAATGCACACTTATCTAGAATACAAAAATAATTATTTAATTTGTGAAATTTACAGTCATACCACTCAAATGGGCTTCTGTGGAGTTAAGTTAAGGTAAGTTAAGGTTTCCTAAGGATCGCGGCCCATAGTTAAGGTAAGCTGGCGTCGATTACCTGGAACATCAGTGAGAGGGCTTCTAAATCACGTTGAGAGTGGTCTCTGGTACTCTTCATAGCCACTGTACACTTTATAATGCCTTATAACAGAGGCCTATCTAAAGTAGTGTACAAGTAGCGTACATATGTACACTACTGTACGCCACATGTACGCTACTCCGGATTTTTTATGGGAGAGGTACGCCACTTGATGTGGTAGCATAGCCACTGGGTTGCAAGTCGTCGCAGGTCGTTGTCTCCCATAGTACCTACTCTCAACAAACACACCCCTGGGCTGGTTGATAAAAATGTAGGGTTATCAGAGGCCGAAAGTGTCATATTTAGATGTAATTTTATCAAATTTGTTGGTATCTACGAATGACTCGCTACTTGTTACTGAGAGATGTCTCCAACAATCCTCCGCCTCACTATTCCATTGGTTATCCTACATTTGCTATCTTCCCTTCATCCCGCCTTCCTCACCGGCTGATTCAAATGTAAGTCTGCTCCTACAGAGTAAACTCTTGAGCCGCAGGGAACAGCAAGTCATTGTTCAGCACGAGCACAGTGACAACGTATGCAAGAACGGTAGGTACTACACTGTTTTGAACGCCAGACATGCTGATATACTGACTAAGTACAACAACTATGTATGCTACTGTGTATGCTAGGTACGCTACTTGGTACGCTAGGTACGCTACTTGTACGCTACAGCCTACCGTACGCTACCGTCAGTACTACATACGCTACTTTGAGCACAAGGTAGTGCTGAATACATGAGTTTGAAAAGGAGCTCAGATGACTATACATGCTACTCGTGAGGTGTCCGACAGGACAATGCCAGCGAGAGACGGCTAGCTTGTCGTGGACTCTGCTCATTGCTCGAGGGTCAAGGCATTATCATTATTTTGTGGGCGGACTGACAGCGCGGGTAGTAAGCACTGGAACTATGGTTCAAATTCAAGATATACAGTGATTGAACCGAGTATTGAGTCAGTGAGCTGTGGTAGAGTCTCGGGACGAGTACCTATATTTTTCTGTGGCCACGCCTCGGAAAATTCCTTTGGGTGGCAGTCCCGACTCCTAACTTTGTATAATCCATTCCACCGTCGCAGATATTAGGTCTCGCTCTCATGCATGCTGTCGTTATACTCAGCAGCTTCAGACTTGCATCGAAGCCGTGCCAGAGGCTTCCTTCTGGCATCGTTCACATTGGAAAGCTTGCTGTTAGCCAAGCAGAGCTCGTCAGTGAGTACGAGGTGAAGAAATTGCCACGGACCTTGTCTAGGCTGGATTGACCGGCATCTTGAGATAATATGTCTGAAGACTTACCAATTTAAAGCGGGTGCTCGCCATCGAGACAATGTTCAGGTCAATACAAGAGTGCCAATTTTTGTAATGATCACCGTCCTTCAAAGACCGTCACGTTGAATGTGGTACGTGTAAGGTTCAATACCGAAATATAATGTCCATTAGAGCGACAGAAGAGTGAGGTGAGAGGACTTTTCAAAGTTGAGAGGGTCGGTAATTGAACGAGAGGCCTCAAGGAGAGCAATGTGGTTGTGCCATTTTGGTACGCTACTTGTACGCTACTTGAACGCAACTGGTACGCTACGGTACATGGTACGCCACTTTAGCATGCCCCTTCCAATACATTTGCTTGCTTGAGAGGCCCAGCCAACAATTAAAATCTACGTGCCCTGCGGGACTGGGTGTATTTCTAATTATCTTACATGGTCTACTCTGTAGATAGGTAGATCATTACGTTCAGAGTATAAATGTGAAGCTTTCACCGAGACAAGGTTCCTGCAGCATGCTGTGTTGCACCGAGGTCCGAGGCTGACAGCATTTGACTTGGATTATACGGGCTTTTGACATTGAAAGGGAAAAGATAAGAGCAGGAATGGGCTGTTTTTGAGTTTCCCGAGGCGTTTGGGATGCTCGAGAACTCTGAAAACAAATGAATATGATTTCGCCCCTTCAAGGTTGAGTAGGATGATTTGAGCGAGTCAATGTTAAGAGGGTTGCAGAATTTGAAGGGGATTGAGGGAAGTCGAAACGACATGGGCCGCATGGGTGCATAACGTGCACTCACAACCGTAACTGGCGTTTGTAACTGTCCACGTAGTCCCATGAAACCAGACTGACGGCTTCGTTGTAGCTTCGAGATGCCTCGCAACTCTCACTGACCACCATGTTGTTTCAAGTCGGACATCGTCTCTCACCGCGACCTCTAAATACATTTCTCAATCTGCATGATCCCAATATGATCCCAAACCTCAAGCCGTCGACTCTGATACGCTAGGCTGGAAGGGTATTCGGCTCACCCTCAGTTGTGCTGACATTCGTTCTCGTCGCCTCCACGCAATAGCTGAGAACGGTGACCTTCGTGTTTGAAGGTGGCCGCATCTATAAACTTATAGCTTTTGGTTGAAGACGACTACCTCAGTCATCTTGCCGGTACCATCATTCCGACATCGGACCCGAACGGTTGTCCAAATCTTGATAACTTTGTGCTTTCCACCGGTTTGCCATCTCGCAGACACGGCCGATGAGACCAACAACGCTGACGTCTCAATACAGCTGGAGGTTTACGTCGCCCCTCTTTCTGAGATGCTACTGTCCATCATTGGCTCCCAAGATTTTGCCTTGGACGAGCACCTTCCAGAAGTTGTCTCCCGGTGACAGTATAATCGTAACATGAAGTCCAATTTTATTGAACTGCCGGCGATATGGGCGCCTGAGGGTGCAAGCCGCAGTCAGGCAGACGCTTGAACGGGGCCGGGCCTCGGTGTGCAGCCACTTCTTTCCTTGAATACTCTCAATACTATATTGCGCAAATTGAAACGTTGCAAAGGATTAAATATTGTGTTGGGTACGAATGAATAACTAATGATTTCTTCAGGTTACGGACAGCGACATACAATGAGAACTGAACAAGGAAGTACACTTAGTCTCGTCAGACTTGAGATTCTGCATTTTGGCGATCGTAAATACGGCGGGCCTTGGGGGTCCTCAATGTTGGCCCGATATTTCTCTTTCCTCACGGTAGTGACTCTTACTATCCAACTCACTCTGGTGAACCTCCTCCTTCACGACATTTACCTCGACGAGTGGAATCTCGCCATTCATCCCGCCCATCTTGAACTTCGTATTCGAGACGCGTCAGATGATAACCCAGTATGAAGGCAGTAACTCACCCTGTTGTTACTCTGACTCTCGAATAAGGGTAGGCCAACCTCGTTGATTGTCGCCCTGGGTGCGAGAGGTTGGTGGGAGGGCCGGTGTCGGAGCCCAGATCCGTTATAGATGTAAATGTCTTTGTTAGGTTGGTCGCCCCGATTCTCCAAGTAATGCTGAGCATTGAGCCTGTTGTGTGATTTTACTCCTCGGGAGCTTAATTCGACTTCGAGCTGACAGGACTCACATTGCAAGAAGGGAGTTGAGATATAACGCGGTGGTAACGAACCTCAAGGCCACGAAGATAAAACTCCCTGGCATAAAGATGTACTTAGGAGTTGACAGAACGAGTGAGTAGGAGAGGGAGTCATCTGTGGGTAAGGCTTACCGCGAAGGGGGGAGTGATTGAGAATAAACTTCGAAATTTAGTCAGCAACGGAAGGAAAAACCGCCATGGTTAGACAATCAATCTGTACCTTGCAAGTGTACCACTATTGACTACATAAGCTAGGACAATGTAGAGCTGGCTGTCGGTCCTGTCATACGATGGCAGTAAGATGTCATTACAAGATGACCGGACTCGGAATAAGAGCTTACCAGTCCAACCGTTTATTGGCCTTATACAGCATAACAACAAGGGTCGCGGACAAGATGCAATCGATGGCCGAGGTGAAGGTCAGTGCAAGCATCACAGCCCACTAGGTGACCATCAATCTATTGCAAGATAGACCACGAGCGGGTAGGAATAAATGTACCTTGAAGTCAGCGGCCCGGGTGGGCTCATCAAAGATTCGGGGAACTCTGGATCTGAGCGCGTAACATGCTTATAGATTTTCCGATTGTTTAGCCTTGTGACGACACTTACACTCGGTATGGTATGTCTGGACGTGATGTCGGAGGAGCCTCAGTAGCATTTTATAGATGGCATGAGGTGCAGCTCACAGACGTCCAGAACTAGATGTGTAGGAGTCAGAATTACGGCGAAGCCTCGAGCGAATGTGGGTACGTACAAAGGCTGACGGCGAGAAGTAGACCCTGAACGAGGGCGATTTGAGTTGAGGATGAAGCAATGGATACACGATCTCCGCACCAAAATGGCGAAGAGGAACATGCGAAAGTGGCCTCTTTTGATGACTAGAGAGTCGGGGTCGTCAGCGGCGGGTGGGGGACGCGGACGAAGCGGCGAGGCTAACTTTTCCAGAGACGGACTGCATAAAAACTAGAAAGACAAGGTGTATGAATAAGGGTGTTAGAATTAAAAGAGAAGACCATACATTTGGGTGGCATTGGATATGAGTTGCTAGAACGAGGCCATAATTTCATCAAGAATTGTTGCATGCTAACAAAACGACGTAAGGTATGAGGCCTTACATCGAGTACTGCCGCAAGTGAGTAGCTCCAAGGAGTATGTACTCCCCTAAGATGTCCCTCGTGGATGAAGATGCTCTCGTACGTGAATTCGACAGCTGATATCAAATGCAGTAAAGTTAAAGACCTGAGCCGCATTGATCAGAGAATCTCAGAGAAGTGATTGAGTGCGGTTGGGAGGACATGTACCATAAGGTTGCACACTAGCAACGGGTCAACTTTTGCGTCACACATGTGAAGATAAGAACTCACTATGAGCTTGTCCCAGCCGGACGCCGGCCGCCGCAGAAACACCATAACTTGTATCGTTACTGTCCCCACCAGGCTGGAGAACTCAGATAAGTTCTCTCCGCGAATGTGGGTGCTTAGTCGACGAACGTACCTGGCTTCGAACAGATTGCCAATGAAGATAGGACCCAGGTTTGATAGCGGGGTAGGGGCAGCCATGGTTTAAGATGAAACCTGTCAAAAATCAGGGTGAGGAAAAGCAGAAACGCGCAACTCAACATGGTTCAAGGCAGCAGCTACTCTTATGAACACAGACGTGCATAGCAATCTCGAATCACGAGTAATACTGTTCCTCCGAAGCGTCGTGGGTCTGTAGGGTGGAGCGTTTCCTGAATTAGAACTGATTCTTGACTATTTTCAGAGCTCGTAAGTGCAAGAACAAGAGATCGTGGCGCGACCCTGAAGATGCTCCACGCTTTGATATGTGAAATGGGATATGACGGTTGGCGAGAAATTCCAGCTCGGGAAGTTCCGCTGACACGAAAACCAGTATCTCGAGGATGCGGCACTGACTCGGCAGTTGTCTATATGTCCCATTGTTTGTCCGTGTCTAGGATGCTGCACACGTTTAGGCATGACCTGTGGTGTAGCCGAGCACTCAACCAGAGCAAACCATCCTATCTGATGTGATCCTGGACCTATCCCCTAGCAGGCCTAGTAAGATCATCCAGCACCTCGTCAAATTCAGACTGAGATTGTTGAGGGACCCTATAATGGCCGTGTACGCAGCGTTTGATCTTTGCCACTTTAAGTAATACAGAAAGGTAATAGAGTAGCATTCCCTTTTCCCTTCCTTATCAGATTTTTACCCATGGCGTAGTCGCCTTCATGTGTGGATTTTGGACGTTCTACTTCGTGTAATGTGGGAAGCGCAGTACGGACAGCAGAAGAACAGAGTTGACTTTGAGCAAGGGGTCTCGGGGGTGCAATTGGCTTGACAATGACCTAAACTTTCAACGGTGTTGCGAGAAACTGCAGACCAATAGCACTGGACAGCTCCTTCTAAAGCTCAATGCGCACCCGCCACCCCTGGTATCCTTCTCCAGAATTCATTTGGACTATCTTGTTCTCGATAGATAGATTATAAAAAGGAGAAAGTTATTGAAAGAACGGGTATCTGGAAACCTTGATCGTGTTGATATTTGCCTAAATGCGTAAGGAGGCGGGTAAGCAATAATTTCCCGATATTAAAAACCAGGTCGATGTACCTCCCTGTTGCAACCACAGCCTCAGGCATCCCATCCTCCCTTCAGCTCCCACGTTCTCATTTTGTTATTTTTAGGAGATTATGTCTCACAACGACAATCCATCACCCACACCTTGGGAGCAGCTGATTGCACCAGACCTTCCTGGCAACACCGAGACCTACTGGTCATATCAGCCTGCTAACCATTCCTATCATGTTCACACCAACCCTGCCTTCCCAAACTATGCCACAATTATGGCAGAGCAGTTTCCTTCTGGCTCAGGTGGTATCATGGCCATACCAGAATTGAAGGACAGCTCTAAGTTACATGAGTTTTGTAATAGATATCAGGCATATTTGGAGACCCAGGGCATTGCTGACATCCTAACTGAGACTCCTACAGCATTAACTGCTGATGGGTACAAGGAGTGGAAGTTAAAGAACAAGAAGGCTACAGGAATATTCAAAGCTAGGTTTGAGTCCCTTATTACAGACAAGATCAAGGAGACCCTCCAAGCTTTTGAAACAGCCTTTGGCCAAGAAGACACTGCCCAATTGGTCAACTTGTATGCTGAGTTCAATGTGGCTCAATTCCATCCTAACTCCAATCCTCTTCCAGCTACAACAAGGATGGACCAGATCAGGAAAGATGTAACAGGTCTCTTTTTCTATGTCAAGCCAGAAGAAATGATAAGAGAGAGAGAACGCAGAGAAATGAATAACACCCAAAACCAGTAGAGCCTTTGACTGGTTCACACATATGATTTGATCCTACACGCAACGTGGACACCTGAGATTGCTGATTGAAGGTGTGTTTTCCGGGTCGAGTCCACCAGACAGCAACATGGAGTTTTATGAGGGTTGTCCTTTGGGGTTACGTGGACATTCGCAATCATGAAAGGGCTTTACCAAAGACCTAAGACAACAAAACAGGAGGGTTAGTACAAGACTTGAGCTTGGAAACACACCAGACAGTAGCTTGAAGCTTGTGGAACGAGATTAACAATAGACAAAAACTAAAGTACATGCTCCCTATCTACCTGGCTTATATACTGTTAGAGAGTGTTGTCATGATCCAAACTGGGATCATACTGTATCATAAGGTATATAGGAATTGTGTCTAGTCCAAGAGAAAGGTATGAAATACGAGGGCAACAAGTGGAAGATGAATGCAGACAATGTGGTAAGAGAGGTTCAGCATGACCAGGATGAATGTGGAAGAGTTAAGGGCTAGTCTAGCATGAGAAACCATCACGAAATAATGGTGTCAAGAGTACAAATGCAGGAGTGAAGGCTTGTGGGATGAACAGTGAATGTGGACAAATGGAATGCAGGATACCACTTTGTCTGGCAGGAACATGGGAGGGTGTGAAAGGAATACAGCTTGTCAACGGGTTGTAGAAGGTGGCCAACATGTCTGAGTGGGAGTGGAATTGAGATGGTGAGCTGAGGGCATTGTCTGGTCTGAGAAGAACACGGATAAATGCCCTGAATGATGAATCGGGCCATTAGATGCCAAACACTGAGTGGTGGTGCCTTGGGTGTCAGAGGCTTCCATTGCAGATAGCTGGAATTAGTGTGTGTGCAAGGGTTTATTGTGGATGCGAGACCACCTAGAGCCAATAGGGGTGTCATCTGGGACAAAAATGAACTGACCCTTACAGAAGAGTCAAAAAATCTTGGTGTTGATATTCCAGAGAACCTCTTTGTACTCATTGTTCCGGATAAACTCCCTGCACATTGGGAAATGCTTGAACAGAACTGGATACAAAAGAAGAAGGAAGATCTGAAGGTCATTGCCCTCATTGCATTCTTAACCAATGAGTGGAATCAAAGGAAGGGAGCTCAGGTGCCACTTTTGCTGCCTGGATCACCAGGAATAACTGTTTTAACCCTGCTGCCATTCCACCCTGGTCACACCAGAATCACCAATCTGGTGAGAATTCCTATAAGAACAATTATAGGAAATTCAAGAAGCCTGGTAATGGTAATAACCAGAATGGTCAGGGACAGCAAGCCCAGAAAGGAAAGGGCAAGGGTCAGATTTTAGGCTGAAACGGTTGGGTGAGAAGCTTGGAGATCAGAGTCTGGGGCTGTGTCATGAAGTGCCGCTTTTCCCCCTATCCTTTTCTTTCTTAGCGCCCATTCCCTTTTTAGCGCCTGTTTGTCACTTTGATGCCTATTTGTTACTTTGACGCCTACCAGATACCCAGTTCCCCTTTCTTCATCATTCCCATCATTTCCTTCCTCATCCTTGTTCTTACACATTGTCTTCACAACCCATCCCATCTATTGTTTCCTTTGTTCCCTTTGTTCTTTTATATACAACAGTTACTTGTTCCAGACTTGTTGTTGTTCCATACCTGGACTACTATTGTTTTTCCCTTGTTCCCTATTATCTTTCTTTGTTCTCGTATGACTCGCATTCTGGTGTATAAGCTAGGTAGTTTACACCTGGTCCCTCATCTTGACCTCTTGTCATTGGGACCAGGTGAGTAGTTAATTACATTTCCCTCTTTACCTGCAATATATCTAACTTGTCATTGGGACCAGTTCTCTACTTGCTCTTGCTCTCTGCTTGCTGTCTCTGCCTTCTCCGTCGTCGTCTCTGCTAGACGACTTCTGCCGCCATCATCTCTGTATCCGAAGTCTTAGCGTCTAGCGCTTTAGGACAGGCTGTTCAAGATCTTGGAGAAGGTTGGGGACCTGGACTACTGACTGGACCTACTGGAGGAGCTGTAACGGCACCACCCTATTTTCCACATTGAAAAGCTCTACCCCTTTGAAGGGAACCTAGTTAACAAGCTGCTACCTGAACTGCCATGACCAATCGAGTTGGAGGACAAGGACAAACTGGAGTACAAGGTGGAGGATATTGTGGACAGCCAGTACAGGTGGAGGTGGCTGGAATATCAGGTGAAGTGAAAGGGTTATTCGGAGAAGGACAACACCTGGGAACCTGCACAGAACATGAAGAACACCCCTTGGATAGTCATATGGTTCCACAAGAAGTTCCCTGCTGCAGCAGGACTGGCTTATCAAGAAGGGGCCTAGTCATTGAGGACAATGAAATCTAGAAGGGGGGTAATGTCATGAAGTGCCGCTTTTCCCCCTATCTTTTTCTTTCTTAGCGCCCATTCCCCTTTTAGCACCTATTTGTCACTTTGATGCTGTGGCACCTGCCAATAAAAGCAGCCTCTGAACCATGTCTTTAAGTGATTTTTCCACCCAAATCTCCGCCTCCTACACCCCCAATTCCGACGCTGTAGCTCATATCGCTGCCCTTTCAGGACTCCCTCAACCAGCAGAACGCGATGATCCAACAGCTTATGGGTCAGAAGGATTTTTAAAAAAGGTGTCTGCCTTTGCCGCAGCGAAGACACCCACACTGGTTCCTTTCTATGCCACTTCCTCGTACGATTCAATTCACTCTTGTACAATATCTACTACTCGCGAAATAGAACCCCTTTCTCACCATTTTCATGTGCAAGTGAAATTAAAAGGAAGACAGCATCAGATGGAAACCGCGGCCGTGATCGATAGCAGGGCAACTGCCCTGTTTCTTGGAAAATCCTTTGTCTTGACTCATCAGATCCGCACCTCCCCTCTACGACACCCTATCCGTGTTCACAACATTGACAGAACCCTCAATCAGGCTGGAAGTATCACGCACTTTGCTCAACTTGGACTTACCATAGATGGTACAGAGACCTGGACAGACTTTTTGGTTACGGAACTGGGAGGAGAGAACATTATCTTGGGGCTTCCTTGGTTACGGAAGACCAACCCACAGGTGGACTGGGAGAAGGGACGAGTTTCAGTGCCCAAGCCTAAAGTGACGATCAAGGAAGTAGGGGATGAAGACTGGTGGGCAGGCACAGGTAACCCACCTCTTTCTGACTCTGTTATCAAATCCATCCATGCATCTGTCATTGAAGACCCCCCTGCAGATCCCAAAGCTAGTCCACCTCTCTATCACATCAGGGCAAATTGTATGATGCGCAGAGCTCTAGTGAAGAAGGGTATCTTGGAAGACTGTCACGATGACTTGTGGATCGCAGCCAGATACACCTACTCACAACAGATCGCAGAAGAGGCCAGTAGGAGTAAGCCAAAACAGTCATTCGAGGAGATGGTTCCCCCAGAGTATTGGGGGGCCAGGAAAGTATTCTCGGAAGAAGAGTCAGAATGCCTGCCAGCTCACAAGCCTTGGGACCACGCCATCGAACTCGTACCAGGAGCCCCTCAGACGATAAAAACCAAGGTTTATCCACTCTCAATCAACGAACAGGAAGAACTCGACAAGTTCCTCAACATAAAGGTTACATCTGTCGCTCCAAATCCCCTCTAGCTTCCCCAGTCTTCT
Source organism: Marasmius sp. AFHP31 (assembly GCA_024721195.1). Taxonomy (NCBI): domain Eukaryota; kingdom Fungi; phylum Basidiomycota; class Agaricomycetes; order Agaricales; family Marasmiaceae; genus Marasmius; species Marasmius sp. AFHP31. Next base: position 22,810 of record JANHQD010003300.1, read on the forward strand.
TCGTCAAAAAGAAGGATGGCAAACTGCGCTTCGTCCAGGACTACCGGAAGCTCAACGAATACATGATCAAGAACCGTTACCCTTTACCTCTCCTCACTGATATAGTCAACCATCTACAAGGAGCCAAATACTTCACCAAGTTTGATGTTCGTTGGGGCTACAACAACGTTTGGATTAAGAAGGGGGATGAATGGAAGGCCGCTTTTGCGACGAATCAAGGGTTGTTCGAGCCCAAGGTTATGTTTTTTGGTCTCACAAATTCCCCTGCCACGTTCCAATCGCTCATGAACTCCATCTTTGCCGACTTGATTGCCTTAGGGAAAGTTGCAGTATACCTGGATGATATTCTCATCTTCACCAGCACCTTGGAGGAACACCGAGTCCTGGTCAAGGAAGTTCTTGCTCGGCTCTAGAAACACGACTTGTACCTTTGTCCCGAAAAATGCCAGTTTGAACAGACAGAGATCGAATACTTAGGACTTATTATTAGCGAAGGACAGGTACGAATGGACGGAGACAAGGTTAAGGCAGTTTGAGACTGGCCTACGAGATCTGAAATCACAGGGCCCATCCTGTCTGGTCAACGGGCTGCTGGAATGGGAGGAGCATAATGGGTTGGTATATCATCGAGGCCAAGTCTATGTTCCCCCAGGCAATGAGTTGCGCAAGGAAGTAGTGCGCCAGTGTCATGACAGCCCTACAGCAGGACATCCCGGGCTTCACATTCTGAGCCAACATAGTTAAATGCACAGTGAGATGAAAGTAAACCTCACATTTGACTATAAGAGAATCCTTGAGTTCTTGAGGATGCTTGCTAGAGGTGATAATCGAGTAGATTGTCCTAAAGCTTTGAGACTAGAGTCTCCAGCTTTTATACATGAGTCCTCGGGTATATACAAGTCATAGTACATAGGTAAGTGAGAATATAGCATATGGTTGAGATAACAAACAGAGGCGTAGTAGTAAGCATAACTGCTAGAAGAGCAGAGTGAGTAAGTATGCATAGTCATACAGACTTTCTGTCTAAGTAATCTAGGGAGAGAACTCAGTCAGCTTTGGACACTATTGGCTACAAAGCTGAACCTTGTTACAAACTAAAGAGATACGATGTACCTACAGAGTACCTATGGGATTCCATATTGTATCTTTCATACAAACGCAAGTGTTCTATGGTAAAAGATCCATAAATAGTAGACATGTAAACAACACGTCAATATTAATCCCGACATATAACCACGGTCAAGAAGCCATGGCGGCGTTCGAATCAACACAATGCACTCAGTCAGATTCTTCTGACAAACCAAAGGCTCGACAAACTTGCTGCGAAATGGTCAGAGCTCACTGAACGAGGACTCATTCCACATCTCAATGCACCCACGCTGCCAAACCTCTTTGAATTGGGTCAAGACAATCACGGTCCTGTGGATGAAGAGACCCTTGAAGGGGAAGTTCTACTTGCCAAAAAGAAAGATATGGTTTGTGTCCTAAAGCACTAGATGCTCAGACTTTGGATACAGAAGCGACGGCGGCAGAAGTCGACTAGCAGAGACGACAACGGAGATGACAGAGGTAGCGAGCAGAGAGCAAGAGCAGGTAAAGAACTGGTCCCAATGACAAGGTAGATATATTGCAGGTAAGGAGAAACAGAATTAACTACTCACCTGGTCCCAATGACAAGAGGTCAAGATGAGGGACCAGGTGTAAACTGCCTAGCTTATATACTGGAATATGAGTCGCGCGAGAATAAAGAAAGATAATAGGGAACAAGGAAAGAACAATAGTAGTCCAGGATGGAACAAGTAACTGTTGTGTATAAAAGAACAAGAGAACAAAGGAAACAATGGATGGGGTGGGTTGTGAAGACAATGTGAAAGAACAAGGATGAGGAAGGAAATGATGGGAATGATGAAGAGAGGGGAACCGGGTATCTGGTAGGCGTCAAAGTAACAAATGGGCATCAAAGTGACAAACAGGCGCTGAAAGGGAAACAGGCGCTAAGAAAGGAAAAGATAGGGGGAAAAGCGGCACTTCATGACAGTTTGCCAATTGTCTATTATTAGGTGCAGCTTGTTAACTGCAACATATAGCTGCAGGTTACCCAAGTGACCTTGAGGAACTGGCGGCCCAGATAGACGTCCCTGACCTTCCCTGGTTGACCCAGCAGTTCTTATATGAGCAACCCAACAGTTTACCCTCTGACAATGTCATGATAGATGACCTGCCGCAATCCCCTTGAACATCAAAGTCTTCCATTCAGTGGTCGCTACATTTCACTCCCCAAGTGACAAAGCAGGAATATGAGGCATGTGCAAAGAGCGGATTCGTTTTAACAGGTCCTACCATGGCCATGCTTGTTACGACACCGTTATTGTGGCCACTGACCAAACAAAGACTGGATTCAGAGGTCTTAGCGCAGCTCATGTTTTGCTATTCTTTTCATTCGCACATGGCAGAAAGGTGTACTCATGCACACTGGTCCATTGGCTCAACAAATTTGGGCAAACCCCAAGCGCATTTACAGGGATGTGGGCGGTCTCTCCCTCTTACTGTGATGCCTGCAAAACTCGCAAGCACCTGGCCATCATTCACTTGGATACTATGGTACGAGGCGTCCACCTTATCCCGATATTCAGGGCTTCGTGAGTTCCACATTCATTGAAGTATTATAATACCTGTCCTAAAGCGCTATACGTTGAGGCTTCGGATATAGAGACAACAGCAACAGAAGTTAACTAGCAGAGACAACAACAGAGATAACAGAGGTAATGAGCAGAGAGCAAGAGCTGGTCCCAACGACAAGTTAGATACATTGCAGATAAAGGGGAAGACAGAAATAACTACTCACCTGGTCCCAACAACAAGAGGTCAAGATGAGGGACCAGGTGTAAACTACCTAGCTTATATACTAGAATATGGGTTGTGCGAGAATAAAGAAAGAGAATAGGGAACAAGGGAAGGACAATAGTAGTCCAGGTGTAGAACAAGAACAAGTTCAGAAAGAGTAACTGTTGTATGTAAAAGAACAAAGAGAACAATGGAAACAATAGATGGAATAAGTTGTGAAGACAATGTGAAGAAACAAAGAGAACAAAGGGAACAATAGATGGGATCAGTTGTGAAGATGATGTGAATGAACAAGGATGAGAAAAGAAATGATGGGAGTGATGTGGAGAGGGGAACCGGGTATCTGGTAGGCGTCAAAGTAACAAACAGGCACTAGAAGGGGAATAGGTGCTAAGAAAGGAAAAGATAGGGGGAAAAGCGGCACTTCATGACAATACCCTGGATGTATATCATGCTTTCTATGTAAACAAGTATGCAGACTACCATTCAAATGAATACATATTCTAATTGATTCATTGTCACCACAGGTGTGAGGAAAGCCCGCCGTTGGACGGTGGCTTTCCTTTCTCTCTTTTCCCCCCACTGCTCCATTTCACATGACGAGCATAGTCTTTGAAAGTTGCTCTGTGGAGAACTTTCCCTTCTGGCATTATTGGCATTACATGTTTATTTGTGTACTTACAGTCTCTCTCGACACGCTTTGGAAGAGATTGCAGCACAAGACTCACCATAGCACTTTCTTTAGGGGGGTCTATGTTGGAATATGGGACCGCCACACGAGCTGCCATCAATGTCAATTTTTTGGGCAGCATTTTTCTCACCCTATTTTCCTCCTTCGACCTCGATGGTTGATGTCTCTTCCAGTCCATCTCTGGTCCGATCCAATTGTGGCCTCATAGATTCTAGCTCATCTTTGTTGCCGCAATCCCCTCCCCCCTTTTGTCACTCTGAAGATGGTGACAATCCAGGTTTCCTGAGATATTACTGTACGCCACGGCTGTTCCAAGCTTCTGTTTTGCCAGTAACTAACTTAACTTTCTTTTAGTTGGTACACCACGCTGTAAAAAACAAGAACTCAATCCTTCGAGCATAATCTCACCACAATCACAATATCACTCATTACTCTCCCCCACCGCAAAGAGGTCCTCCTACCCCTACTACCAAAACTATCTTCTCCAACAACGCCGGACAAACACGAGTCGACCATTGAAGTCCATTGTTGAGCTCAAATCTCCGAGTCAAATTCACCAGATGAGCGCACCCCCAGCACTCCCTGGTCACCTTGACAGGCCACTGTATACCCATTGCAGGCTATCACCAATTCCAGAATCTCCAAGTCCCACTCCTCATTGACATGGGGCAAGAACTAGTAACCACAACTTGAAATGTGTTCAACAAGCAGCAAGGTCGACAAGTGTACCACCTACAGATCTTAGTGCCAACAATCTGTAGGATTGAAACAATACCTTTACCGCGATAAGTCAGTTGATCCTTTGATGCTATTCAGATTCAGGTTAACCGTCATTTTTAGCCCGTGCTGACAGTCAAGTAGTATTCAAGTTACTAGAGATAGTCAATAGAAAGTGACATAGTATTAGTATGTAGTCCAATTTGATATGTATTCAATACAGGAAAGGTGGCCCACACCCATCCATACATCTATACATTCATACACTCCTGGATGTATAACAAAAATGCGCAAAAAGGCCAGATTATTCATACAATCATACATTTTATACATTTCATATGGCGGCCAATTTGCTGATGTACCCACTGTGCATTTTACTATGCTGGCTCAACATGTTCTGCTTGTAATACCCTCTTGGATGTTGAGCTTCCTCCTTTTGCTCCTTTCTACTACAGCAAGCAGTTGCCATTCGAAGTCATTATCCAACTTCATACATAGGTTCTTGCAGACAGCTGTATTTTGTAATTCAAGCCCGCACCCGAGCTGCATTCAGCATTGAAAACACCTTTCCAAAGTGATCTCGGACACTTGGAGGCAGCAATGTGAGAATAATTTGACCACAAGTAGTAGCAAGTGTTACAACATACAGAGTCATACCGGGGATTGTACATATAAATCAAAGTACCTCACTTTCCCCTCAACATTATGGTGACATCTCCCTGTCTTCCCGATAATGATTCTTGAGATCCTTATCCAATTCACTCCGGCGAACCTCTTCTTGCACAACATTCACCTCTACTAGCGGAATCTCGCCGTTTATTCGACCCATCTTGAGCTTTGATTGCAGATGCGTCAAATAAGAATCCTGCTTGTGTAGCTCAAGGTAAAGTACTTACCATGTTGTTGTTCTGACCCTCAAACAACGGCAGCCCGACCTCATTGATTGTCCGTCTGGGCCCAAGAGGTTGCTGAGAAGGCCGCTGTCGGAATCCAGATGATCCATTATAGATGTAAACATCTTTATGGGCGCGGCCGCCCCAGTCCTCCAAATAGTGCTGAGCATCAAGCCTTGTCAAATGATGTCACCAATCAGCTAGTTGGATTCATCTATGTATGGACGGGACTCACATCGCCAGAAGAGAATTCAGATACAGTGCCGTGAGAACATATCTCAAGGCTAGAAAGACGAAACCTGACGGCATCAAGATGTACTTGGAAAGTTGGCAGAATGGGTGAGTAAGAAAGCGAGTAATTTGCTGTTTCGAACTGACGACAAAGGGGCAAGTGATCGAGAATAAACTTTGGAAGCTGGTCAGCAACAAACTTGGGGATGTTGGGGTTGAAGGGCACCTTGCAAGTGCACCGCTGTTCACCACATAAGCCAGGACGATGTGGAACTGGTTATCGGTCCTATTAAAGGCAATTAGTTGAGCCTAAACATAAATTACACCTGATTAAGGCCTCACCAGTCCAACCGTTTGTTGGTCTTGTATAACATGACAACAAGGGTCGCAGACAAAATGCAATCGATGGCTGAGGTGAGGCTATAGGAAAGCATTACAGCCCACTAGGTGGCCACTGACTCCATTTCAAAATATACAGTGATCGAGAAGGAACGCACGTTGTAGTTAGCCATGTGCGCCTGTAGGCCATAAATCTCAGGAGTTTTGGATCTGCATACGTAACCTGCTGTAGTTCTCTGGATGCTTGGCTCTGTCGCGAGACTTACACTCGGTATGGTACATCTATGACATTAGAAGGCCTTATAGTGGCTTGCGAATGGAGGGAGGTATGGGTAGCTCACAGATGTCCAGAGCTAGACTCACAGAAGTCAGAGACGTGGCGGAACCTCGAGCGATTTCGGTAACGTACAAAAGCCAACAGCGAGAAGTAAACCCTAGACGAGAATGGTTCAATTTGGAGACGAACAAACAAGTACACAATCTCCTCACCAAAACCGTGAATAGACAGTTACTAAGGTAAGTTCTTTTCATGACTGTGGTGCCAAGATCGTTAGAGAGAGGGGAAGCCACACGCTGAGAGCGATACCAGGACTTACTTTTCCAAAGCCGAACCGCGTAAAAACTATAAAAACAGGGCGTATCAATCAAAATGATTAGCATCGGGCAAAAGAAACCGTACATTTCCGTGAGAGTAGACATACACAGCTAGATCAGAGAAACAATTCAACAAGTGGTTAGCTAACAAAAAATACGTATCTCACGTTGAGTGCTGCCGCGAGTGAACGACTCCAGGGAGTGTGTAGTCCACCGAGATCACCCTTGTGCATGAAGATGCTCTCGAATGTGAATCGGGCGACCGATATTAAGTGTAGTAACATTAGACACCTGCGCCGCATTGATTAGTAGGTAACTTTGGAAGAGAAGATATCAAATGTGGTCACTCGAGAGGGCATCTTACCATAATGTTCCACACTAGGATTGGGTCAGCGTTTGATCCACGCGCGGTCTAGATAGTTGGACTCACTGCGAGCTTGTCCCGGCCAGACGCAGAACGCTGCAGAAATACCAAGACCTGTATGGTTACTATCCCGACCAAACTGCAGACTTCGAATGAGTCTCATAGCCAGCAATAGTCGCACAATGAACGCTCATACCTGGATTCAATCACGGCGCCGATGAAAATAGGACTCAGGCTCGACATTGAAGACGAGTCCTCCATGTCAAGTTTCATCGATGTTTTGTAGTGCTGGTCGTACAAAGGAAGAAGTGAGATACTGGGCTGAGGAAAAGTAAGGGACAATTAAGTTTGAACAGAGTCGTTACTAGTGATTCTTATAAGTACGGAGATGCATAGCAATCCCGAGTTACAACAAAATTCAGCGACTATCGCACTGACCCCCGTAGGAAGAGAGCGGGTACTATTCGCTCACTTCCTTGAACACGGGAATCCATGTCTCCTGAGTACAGAATCAATCTTGAACACTACCGAATATCAGCATCGTCAAGTTCATTCATATAAATTTAGCTTAGATGATATATCAAACTATGTCGCGACTTCAGAGATGCCCCACCCTCTGGTTTGTAAGCTAACCTCATTCGTAGTAAGTTGTGGCTCGAACGATATATCAGATTATATCGCAGGTTTGGAGACGCCGCACCCTTTGATTCGTCAACTGAGGAAAGGAAGTTGGCGAGACCAGGCTTGAGCCCGAGAAATTCCATCAATGCGAAATCCAGTATCTCGGGGTAAAGGCACTTAATTGAGAATCATCCGTGTCTCATTCATTTCGTTTGCTTCCCGCGTCCGGGACGCTGCATCTATTCTCGTGGCGAATGTGTGGAGGATCAAGAATTCCCGGGAGAATGCATCAAGATGATGATGAAGAGTACAGCTGTCGAACGGCTGAGAAGGAGAAACAGAGGCATGGGATGTACGGAAGGGACAACGAATAGACACATACCAATGTCGTTCGGAGAGGTAGAGACCTTGAAGCAAAGCCTACTCAAATCGCAGCAGAGGACAGTAGAATCTGATATGGAGCGCTGCCAGACATCAGGAAGATCAGAAAAAACCGGTCTTGGCCGTTCCTGGCCGGTTTACGCTAAGGATCAGGGTCTCGACCGGCTATGTCTGTTTTTCCGCAGGCTGAGTTTTCAGCACACAATCAAGCCATACAGCCAATTGCCCGAGGCAAAATGTGGGCTCACTGCCATTTTAAGTTCGAACAGATAATGTAAGGGTACTTAACTCTTCATAACCATGAAATAGGATACACTGAGCGAGATATTTGTGTAGCTTTTCCGGACCTTTGAGCCTGTCAGCCTGCGAGCATGGCTGAAAGGCCAAGAACTGCCGGAACCGGCCGCCGGAAAATCACTCGTCTTCCTGATGGAGCCAGGCCATTCACTGGATGCAAAATAGCATATTAGCAGCAGAATTATTTAAGGAATATACAAGAATTACCTTTTGAAAACTTTAGAGAAACAAAAATATTTTTGTAAGAAAATATGCAAAGATTATATTTGGCATCTTGCAACTAAAACCTAATGTCATGGTTATTGAATTCAAGAGTTGTCAAACATATTCCTTTCATATTTTTCTAGCAGAAATATTTTTAGTTTTCTAAAGTTCTGAAAAGATAATCCTTGCATATCTCTTAAATAGTTCTGCTGCCAATATACTATCTTGCATCCAGTGATTATCGATTATCATTCATCCTGTACTTTCCGAAACGGCCCGCTTCCACCAGTGTCGAGCGATCACATTTTTTTGCGGGTGGGAAAACACAATATCAGTGACAATCGACGGCATCTGCAAGTTGCACAAATCTCCGGGACAGTTGAGTTTTAGTCTCAGTATATTTGCGTCGTGTTGATGGGTCAGGGACTATCGCTGTACAAGGAGCTATCGGATTGGTCAGTTCAACTCATCATGAGATGCGAGGAAAGGCCTATACATACCTGAACAGAATTCTTGTGAACTTTGTGCTATTGTGGTCGGCGCTCCACAATCAACATTGGACTATTCTTACTACTAAGACTGCTTATACTCATTGAATGCGCGGCTGCAGTGGATTACACTGACCGTAGCATGGTCAGATGAGTCGGGAAGTACACTGTTGTCCGCAGCAGCATCTCAAGGATAAACATAACAGGAGGCAACACTGTGGAGTTGACCTGAATGTCCAGTAAGAAGCAAAAGAGGGTGACAAAGCACCCGTGCAAATGCCAAAAGGCCAAGGGTGTCCGAGACGAAAAGCACTGGGTCGGGAAGCAGTTTACCATGCTCCGGGAACCACCCTGGCCTCATTCGCTCTCGCCACTTCTCACACTGGCCTCAGAGCCACGAAAAATTGAAAGTGCACCGGCTTCACTGGTCCGGGGGTGTTGAGATTTCTGTTTCGTCGGTTTTTTGGATGTCAAGATTGATTTTCCCAAGTAAACACACCGGCCAGATAGCAGCTTTTTTATCTTGCACTATACTCCTATATTTACTTCGACTTGTGAACTGGGAAAAAGGATGGCAAGATTGTTCAGCGGGTCGGGAAATTTCATCGACACAAAAGATTGTATTTCACGGAGAGGTACTGGATTGGTCAAGATCCCATGGACTCGCACGATACCGCGAGTGAGTAGCTCCAAGGAGTATGTGCTCCTCTAAAATGTCACTCATGAACAAAGATGCTCTCGTACGTGAATTCGACGGCTGTTATCAAATGTAGTATGTTAAACACCTGAGGCACATTGACCAGAGATTCCCGGAGAAGTGATTGAGTGTGGTCGACGGGACATTTACCATAACGTTGTACGCTGGACTCGGAAACGGGTCAAATTTTAGGTCACGCCTTTGAGGATGAGAACCCACCAAGAGCTTGTCCCAGCCGGACGCCGGCCACCGTAGAAACACCATAACTTGTATTGTTACTATCCCCACCAGGCTGGATAACTCAGATCAGTTCTCTCCACGAATACGGGTGCTTAGTCGACAAATATACCTGGCTTCGAACAGGTTCCCAATGAAGATAGGCCCTAGATTCGATAGCGGGGTAAAGACATCCCTGTTTTAAGATGAAACGTGTCAAAAATCAGGCTGAAGAAAAGCAGAAACTCGCAAATCAGCAGGTTCCAAAGCAGTAGTTACTCTTATGAGCACAGACCTACACAGCGTTCCCGAATCGCGAATAATACTGTTCCTCCGAAGCATCGTGGGTTTGTAGGGCGGAGCGTTTCCTGAATTAGAACCGATTCTCGACTATTTTCAGAGCTCACAAGTGCAAAAACAAGAGATCGTGGCGCGACCCCGAAGATGTTCCATGCTTCGATTCGTGAAATGGGATAGAACTGTTAGCTCGGGAAGTTCCACTGACGCGAAAACTAGTATCTCGAGGATGCGGCACTGACTCGGCAGTCGTCTATACGTCCCTTTGTTTGTCCGTGTCTAGGACGCTGCACACGTTTCCCTGCAGGCCTGACCTGTGTTGAAGCCGAGCACCCAACCAGAGCAAACCATCCAATCCAATCTGATCTGATCCTGGACCTGTCCCCTAGCAGGCCTAACAAGATCATCCAGCACCTCGTCGAACACAGACTGGAATTGTTGAGGAGCCCTATAATTGTCGTGTATGCAACGCTTGATTTTTCGCCACTTTGAGCAACCCAAAAAGGTAGTGGAGTAGCGTTCTCTTCCTTCCTAATCAGATTTTACTCATGGCATAGTTGCCTTCCTTTTTAGATCGAGGACGTTCTACTTCGTGTGATGTGGGAGGTCCAGTAGGGAAAGCAGATAAACGGAGTTGACTTTGAACGAGGGGTGTCGGGGGTACAATTGGCTTAAAAATATCCAAAACTTTTACCGGTGTTACAAGAAATGTGGACCGATAACACTGGACAGTTTCTTCTAAAGCTCAATATGCACCCGCCACCCCTGGCATCCTTCTCCAGAATACATTTGGAGTATCTTGTTGTCAATGGATAGATTATAGAATAGAGGAAATTATCGGAAGAACGGGTATCTGGAAACCTTGATCGTTTTGATATTCGCCTGGGTGCGTCAGGAGGTGAGTAAGCAACAATTTTCCGATGTCAAAAACTAGGCCGACGTACCTCCCCGTTACGATCACAGCCTCGGGCGTCTCACCCTCCCTTCAGCTCCCATGGTATTATACATTCTTCAGAAACCTCCACAGAATCCGGTGAGATGCCTGAAGTCCCTTTTATTAGTCAGAATACACCAACTGTAAGGTTCCTAAACTTACACTTACTGCCATAGAAAAGCTCATCTCACAGGGCCCAGGCCCCAGCACTAGGCTTCCTTTGCTTACGGCTAGGCTGTGGTAAGAATGGGGCAAGTTTGACGGACTAACATTGGTCAAGGGAACCATTGTGTTCCCGTATCGTTGAAGGACGAGCGGGCTCAGGACGGTACGTGTAATGCCTGAGTTTTTTTGTTTCAGGCCGTTCTGTAGGTCCTTCACACATGGTGACGGCAGCCGTTGGAATACAGTAGAGGAACCTGAGTCCAGAGTCTGAGAAGTTCATGGCTATCACAACGTACCTGCAGTAGATGATGGCGCGCAGGCCATCCACATCGAGTAAGCGACGCACTCTTCATCTCTTCAATTCTCATGTCGCCTCCAGTCGAGCCCATCCTGTCGTTCACAAATTGTTACGATAATACAATCATTTGAAATGCGAAAATTTTCGTACCGCACCTTGTAGAGTTTCAGAGTCCACTAGTGGCATTTGCGGCGTATCCCAAAAGCTAGACACTTGACCCTAGCCTTAGCATACAAAGTTCGTGAGAAAGAGGGTGAAATTTCGTTCCAAGAGCCTGGATATCGAACAGGTAGCCATTGGGAATCTGGATTTGAGGATGGGCCGAGCGCAGCCAACCTAGGCCACGATGACTGCTTGATGCATTGAGAGAGAGCAAGGAGAGTATGGATGAGTACTTGCTGAGACTCTCGAGGCTCAAGCAAGGGTACGAGTGCGGATTTCTAAGATGAATTGCGTAAATCAGGGTTAACGTTGAGCATTGAGTTTTGGGTCCAGGGTTGCAACCGTGAAAGCAGACTACTCACCTCGAGAAATAGCTATTTCTATTGAATCTAGTTTGATTGGTGGTCGTCTCGAGGTTAGGAAAGGTAAAGAACTGGAGAGGCATCGAGGAAAGTTGACGTGATGGTGGTTGCAGACAAAGTTGGGGTCGGGCCGGGCACACCTCGAGCACTTTCTGATTCGGGATGCTCCACCCACAAGTTTCACTGTCGCACACAGCTCCAGCGATTCCTTAATGGGAGCATGCTGTGTACATATCTGTGACCACCATGATGTTTGTCTCAAGGACCTCTCGATCGCAACCCTCAACCCGATTTGAAATGCATTTATTATCTGCCTGCAGGTACTTATTTCGAACCTCAAGTCACCCAGCCCGATGAGCTGGGCTGGAAGGGTACTCCGCTCGCCCTCAGTTATGTGAGCGCTCTGTCGTCGTCTTCACGCAGAAACTAGCCGCGAAGACCGGAAGTCCTTCGTCCTCGAAGTGCCATCTACGTATTTGAAGCTTTTCGCCGAAGACCACTATCTCGGACATCTTGCTGGTTCTAACACTCCAGCAGGAATACTTCAATCGTACCGTTGATTGGTTTCTGGGCGTATTGTTATGCTTCCCATTGGTTTAACGTCTCGCAAATACGGCCAACTCGCCCAGTAATGGCGGCATCTGTACATTGGCACTCATTCAAGTTTGTGCAATTTGGGAAACCCCCTTAGTCCACGCCCGAATTTCCTATCTCAGAGAACTCACTGAATTGAAAGTCGCGGCCGGGCATGGCGCAAAGTTGTTTGCGCAGGCGCTCACGGGAAATCAACCTTTTGAGTCACGTCAGTGGTTATTGGCCCAATCTGGAAGCTCTCCTGGGGAGGCGTCATGCTGCACACGGATATCAAATTAGACTATAGGGCGTCAAGGGATGATCATTAAATTTCGAGATTGACTTACAGTGGTAGCTGGGAGTCAAGAATATCGTGCTGTACGGAACCGATTAGCTTTTAGCCATATACCCAATGTAATGGGTAGCAGACATACAAGATGAGGGCACCGGGTTTGGCCACAAACTGTAAACAGGGGGGGGGGGGGGGGTCCCGTAAAGTTTAGATGGAACTACATACCAGAATCAATTATACTAAAGCCGTTAGGTTGGAACACAGCTTCAGGGTGACGACATGACGAACAGAAAAGGATGATTGTGAACCTCGTGGCCTTCCCACGATCGATGGCGTAAATGATCAACTTGTCAATGGCAGAGTTGGTTCTAGAATATTAGGTGCATGATCGGGGATGAGGAGTTCCCCCGCTCGATGACAACCCGGACGGACCTGCGACTTCCTGACTTCGAAGAGTTGAAGAGGTAGCAAAGGATGACAGTAATCGTAATGTCTCATGCTACTGTGAGTCTCGCCTGGGTAGGCGTTATCCTTTCAAACTGTTCCGGTCAGAAAAATCAAAGGACGGATCGAAGAAAAGGGGTGACCTACTCTGGTTGTTTCCAAAAGACTGTAGGATCTGGCAGTTGAGCTGGGTAGCCAGGCATACCATTGCCATCAGCTCGGAGAGCACTCAACCAGAATAGAATCCAAGAGATGAGGCTAGATATAGTGGTATTGAGTGACGAAAGTCGAGGCTCAACGTTAAACAGACCACGTACCGATACCAAATCCTGACGATCTGAACGCACCGATCTGAAGGATTGACAGAAGGACCTAATGCGTAGAATAGTGGTCGAGGTTCGGGATATGAGAGTGATGCCAATAGCTTTTATCACATACCATCGGCGATGATAGGTTTTTTCCTGTCCGGTGCCATTACGAAAAACAATGTGATACCTCCGATCAGGCGTGATTTCTGAACGGTTAGGCAACTTACAGCTATAGATACGCGTGCTATACAAGCTGAAACGACAGATAAGCAATTTACATCTGCGCCGTGAATGCTGTAAGATACTGGAGGACTTTCATTAGACACACCAACTCATCCGGGGAAGAGAGACTCACAGTTCCGATGAACATACCACGCCTTAAAGAACTAGAGTGGCATCACTTCAAGCAGAAGAACCGTACGGAAGCAGAGCTACACGAGCGATCTTCGTCAGTCATCGCCGGGACTAGAAAGTGAGAAGTAGCTCATGGTAGAATGGCGTCGAGAAGTTCCGGCAGTCAATGTACATCTGGTGGCTCCGGAATACGACGTCGGCGCTTGCGAAGAAACTTCTTGAACTTTCAAAATGGGGTTCGGGACCATCAGAAGCGAGATCCGACTAACAAGACCATGCCGACCTATGAAGCGGGGAGCCAAATGTCAGTTCGGTCGATACGCTAAAGAAAGGGCGGCTTACAGCACATCGGACTGGGAGACTATCGGAGGAGTTGTAGGAGCGATAATATTGCATCACAAGAACCTTAAACGCTAAATCAACGGTCGAACAGATACAAAAGGTCGAGGAACGTACCGATCCGGCCCCATAAAGACCGCACAGGAGTTTTCAGTCTACGCAGACTATGATGATTTTGAAGCGGAAGCACGGCTCACAAAAGGTCAAATATGAATGCAACCATCGGGGGCCACCAGAACTTCGAAAGCCTTGCTTGCCGCATCTTCGATTCAGTTCAAAAGTATGGCAGTGAGCATGTCGTGGGATGGTGAGCTTCTTATGCACAGGGCGGGGCCCAAAAGCAGTGGATGAGAGTAAATAAAGTTCGCTTCGTCAATGACAACAACGATGTTAGATTGATTAAACATCAGAATTGAGCTGTTGCAAATCCCGAGCTGTGCTCACTGCTGTGTGTGTGTTTAACTCAACGAAGTAAACGGATTTTCAGCGCTGATGGATGAATTTGGGAAATTGTTCCATGACTCTCACCCGACTCGGACACAATGGCCACAGGATATACAAGAGCTGCCACGAAGGTCAAGGATACGGCAGAAAAACAAAAGTGTCCGAGATGTATGGTTTGGATGGTGATATGAGACCTGTGCGTGGAATTGGTGTGGTGGACATATGAGAATATCCGAATATCTTAAATGTTTCGAAGTGAACCTGAACGCGTAAGGAGGCGGGAATGAGGAACAATCTGGCAATATTCTAAACAAGCAAGGGTGCCACCGTGATACCACAGCTTCGGGTTCCCCATGATTCCTCCGCCGAGCTTCAGTACCATCAAATATCCTTCGAAAGACATACGTCGGTTCCTCGAATCCCGTGATTCTTTATAGCGTGCGATACGGATGACTCCCAGGCTCACAGTCGTATGCGCCACTACAGAAGTATTCTTCTGATGATCGATCAGCGTTTTCCTTCCTTCCGGTCACTTATGATGGATCTGTTCGAGCATGAGAAATGTGCAATCACTGTCCAAAGATAGAGCGTTTCTGAACCGATGAATACATTTGGAATGCTGCTGCTGCTGGCAACGCAGCAAAGGGAGGGTAGTACCCCCAAAATCTCACGACGGGTGCTGACAGTCTGTCGGTAGAGCGTTGGGTCCAGGATCAGAGGGAAATCTGGGGCCTGGGCCAAAATGACATACCTCCAGCATGCCTAGTCATGCAGGAGACATAAAATGAGCGGCGCATCCTACATCCAATATTCGGGTCCCAAATCGCCTCCAAAATGCTTTCTCCAGCGCGGAGACGTTTATAACGCGGAAAATTGTTGTCGTGCCTTGCAGCAGCTTCAAGTCCTATTTACACCGTGGGCAGTCGAGCTCAAGAGTCAAAGCTCCCTGGTGAGAAGAAGGATTGCTTGAATGGGCTCGAAGTCGCGTTAGTAGGCTGACACGCCCGCAATCATGACTCCAATGCTCGTGGTGCACCTGAAGCTTTTCCTGTCGTACCTACCGTTTCCATGAATCTGACGTGTTATTCGATAGTCGAGGACGAGGATAAGTACCAAGAGCTGCGATCAAATACCATGAAAAAGACTAGAGACAGGCATGGAGGGAGAAAGGAAGGAAAGTTGAGTTGGTTTGAATCGCGGCGCGGGCGGGAAAAAAAAAAGTGATCACGTGACAAGCAAATAAATGTCAATTTGAATGGGAGCATGGGCCCCGGCCAGGATCCGGCCTTCGCTTCAACGTCCACAATGATCAAGTTGAAAAGGTTCAAGAGGTCTCGGAAGACCTTCGACCCACGATACGGTGCGGGGCAACCAACGTGCTTTTAGCAAGTCGGAAGGACAGGGCCTCATGCACATGAGCAAATTTTGTTCGGATTTACCCAAAATGAACATTGTGCCATAGTATCCGAGCAGGCTAATGAACACCTCGTTGGGGATTCGAAGTGATGACAAGCGGCCCGAAACGAGTGAGAAAGTCCAGTACTAGGAGAAATCATTACCGTCATGGATGATGCACCTAACGAACCTCTGGTCTACCGTCGGCCGTCCTCGGAACGTATTCCAGCTGAAGTTTTTTCTAGCGGCCTGTCGCCAGTAGCTCTACTTTACCTTAAAGCTCTACAGCTTCGGAAGTTGATACAGTTATGACACTCGTTATAACGGTCTTTTCGGTTGTGACTACTTATGGCTACGGAAGTTCCATGCTGACTTCTACTCAAGCAAGATAGCCGCTAGTCCTCGGATTACGGTATCTGCATCTCGGCGATCGTGTGCGGGATGTCCATCTGTTGCGCTCAAGGATGGTTCATACGCCTCGGATTCACAGCAGAAACCCGACATTACCTTCGGCTCGGAAGGCATGCTGCGGCGTTGACAGCTTCGATGCACCCAGTCACCGGTCACCCATCATACGGTCATGCCTCCTATTGTCCCACACGGACACAGTAGCAATTCAAGTTCCGCACAACTTAAGTCCCAGATCTCTTGGGCACATTTCTCTCGAGTTTATCATGTCTGCTCCCTCAATGGTTTTACAAGTACCCTTGTTGGTCCTCTCGGCGGGAGTTCACCAAATCGCGGTAAAGCCACCCAGCAAGATACCAGTCATACCTCGTCCACCGCAACAGGCACCGTTTCCGGAAAAGGTGGAGTGGGCCTTCATGAGGGTCGCCGACCCATGGGCTCGAGTCGAGAGGGTGAGTTCAAGTCTTCATACCCGTATGCCCTCAATGGACCACCTCACATAATTTTCTCCATTACCTCTCACAGTTGGAAGTTTATGTCGTCGCCCTTCTCGAGATCATGTTCATTGCTGGGTCCCAATATCCCTTTTACAAAGACTACCTCCCAGAGATTGTCACTCGTACCCCCCACCCTGCCGTTTCTTGGACTACGACAGCATTGAGACTCACCGGCATACTCATGCAAATTGCTGGTGGCTGGATCCGCATCACATGCCATCGCTACTTGGGTACCGCGTTCACTTGGAACATTCACAGTGCCAAACCCGGAGACGGTAAATTGATCACCAGCGGCCCGTACTCCCTCGTTCGACATCCGTCGTACACAGGGCGATTGATGGGACATGTCGGTCTCTCAATGTACCACCTGCTACCAGGGTCTTTTATTCGGGAAAGTGGCGTGCTTTATACTTGGGTCGGACAGCTAGCGTTGGCGTTTTGGATCTGGAGCGCGTTGGGGTGCACTGTGATACTTTCGGTCATGCGCCCAGGGGTCGAGGATGCGGAGCTGAAGAAGCGGTTCGGGAAGGAATGGGAGCAGTGGAGTGAGCAAGTCAGGTGGAAAGTGATTCCGCGGGTCTGGTAAATTGTCATGTATTTTTTTTCAAAGTACAGTTGTGACAGCGGGAAACCGATCCTCGCGTGGTTCCCTGGGAATCATGGAATCCACAATAATACTTGCCTCGAACGTGCGACAGCGATCCCGGACCCTGGGCCAGCCTTAACTAGGCTCCTGACAACTCCCTGAGTCCGTCGTTCATATATTATATCGGTCAAGCCGCCGTTCCTAGATTTCTCGACATTATACTTGAGTACTTAGATTCCACCCAATCACTTGTGACGACCTATGGTCCGGGTATTCAGACTAGAGCCAAAGGATAGCGGTCGAGCGACGGGCATTCGGTCATGCCGAAAGCCAACTATGACGTGCATCCGTCGTCCAAATCGACTTTTTGAATGTGCCTCTCGATGCCGTTCGAAAGTAATTTGCTGATAGTGGATAGCTCTGGAGGCACGGTTCAACCCAGCAACAAAATCACTGGGCATTGTATTCGTGTCATCATGCAGCCCTCCGTGGGCTGTTTACCCTATGCAATCTTGGTTTAGCTTCTTAATCGATCCACGAAGTCAAATCCC
This sequence comes from Marasmius sp. AFHP31, assembly GCA_024721195.1. NCBI lineage: Eukaryota > Fungi > Basidiomycota > Agaricomycetes > Agaricales > Marasmiaceae > Marasmius > Marasmius sp. AFHP31. Next base: position 40,796 of record JANHQD010003300.1, read on the forward strand.
GTGTAGGCCTGTTGTAGGCGCTTGTGGGTGTACATTACATACCTCCAGGCACGTATTCGGGCCGAACTGATATGCACAACCCCAGCCTTCCCTGAGCTATCTAAGTTTTGCTGGGGCTCTACAGACCACTATTACAGTGCTACGGCAGAGCTTAATCGGAATCGTTGCAAGTCTGCCTACGGCATTCGCGGCCTTCAACCGTTCGAGCGAGTCTGCGAAACCCTGTACTGAACACCGACTGCTGGATCACAAGCTGCTTAACAGAAGCGGTCCATCAACGACTATCGAGAAAATTCTCTGCAGCCAGCATTCCACCGGCACTGGGTCATAACCACCCCTTGGTTATCTCGATGGGCGACTATCGATAAGTCATGATTTATATTCGAACACATAAGTAATGGCAGGTGGAGGTGAATGCATCTGTGTGTGTCTGTGCTAAGTACGTCGATGTCAATGAATAAGAGAAAAAGTAGAGGAAACGAGAAAATGCTAGTTGAGTGAATGGGCTATAAGATAGGACGTTGTACGAAACCAGCCTAATTGATGTCTTTCAGGTCGTGTCGTACGTATGAACACGTTGCAGAGCGGAGAAACGAGCAAACGAAGCTGGCAAGATGAGGCAGGTGGCGTGACATGTTACTTCAGCACAGAGAAAGAAACAACGAAAGCCCCCTCAGACTCTACTTCATCACCCTGAGTGAGGTGGCGGTGTCGCATTATGAGGTGATATGAACGGGCTCTGGAAGAATGCGCCATTGGGCTGATGGTGAGGATGAGGATGATTAGTCCAATCATGCCCGAAAC
>JANHQD010003301.1:0-16062 GCA_024721195.1 Marasmius sp. AFHP31
TCTAGGTCTAACGAGTTGCTGTTGGTTTCGACTGGTGGCGAACTCTTACCATTTACCTCGACAGTTGGGAGACACTGCTGAGATTTGCGGTTTTCCTTCTGACCTCGAACTCGTTTACCACTATGATATCGTTGATTATTTCTGGATGAAATAGCCACAATAGCCACATCGCACTTATTGATACCGACATTGTTCATCGGCAGATGGAGATCCGAGCTGGTACAGGAACTGTATGAACAAAGATCTGCCGTGTCCTTCAAGTCTGGTGGGCGGGATTGAGGCTCGGAATACCACCAACGTCCAGTCAAGACACCAGTGCTTTCAGGATTGGCCCAAAATCTGGAGAGACCGCGGATCAAATCAAGAGCACCGAATAGGCATGAGTCGAGGGGGCACTAAGTTGGGGGAAATCAATTGATAGCTATGTGGGAGGAAAGCCTCTAAAACGAACCAAGTCAGCAATGGGGCCGTTGCTCCTCGAGTTTTGCCGTTAATTTCAACGGTAATCTGCTTGCCACAGTATTTTCCACCACCCCATTGCTAAAGAAACAGTTCATGAACGGGAAAGCGTTAGTATTCCAGGGTAATTACATGTTCGCTGAGGGCGACAATCTAGGGAAACGTTATGGTCAGATTTGTTTTCCAGAGTGAAAAAGAGATGCTCACCATGTCAGCATCGTTATTGAAGACGCCACAAGTACTACTGTAAAAGAATTCAACGTGAGAAGGCACCTTAGATGATCGAGCGATGATCACGGCGCGAAAGAATCTCAGTACCGAATATTCTACGCCACCGTCAACAATCGCTCACCTTAATATCAGACATCGTATTGAACCTTGGTCCCCTATCTCGGGTGATAGATAGATGGGAAGACAACGCTGGCCTTTTGACGACATAAAAGCTTTTGCTGCCTCAGTATCAACTTAACATCGTGAACTCACATGGCCGACATCTTTACCGTGCTTGAGCATCGGACAATGGTTTCGGTGAGTTTAGATACGAGGCGCGACAAAGATTATGGCTATCAACTAATTTTCATGCAGTATATGGACGGTTAGTTTCACCCAGCGTATGTCACGGGAACTAGCTTCGATACTTTCCTGCAGTTGCCACCGCGACGTTGCTCATTTATGACGTTGCACTCAATCTCAAGTCAGAGATGCGCCATATCTGGGGGAGGGACTGGTCACCCTGTATGGTCCTCTACGTGATACAACGATACCTCCCCTTCTTTGATACCGCAGGAGCGCTACTCTACTGTACGAGTGTCGCTCTTGCTTTGCTCACTGTCCACTCACTAGTGTCTCGTTATCATCCAGATCATTTCGCGGAAAACTTGAGCCCTCCAGATTGCGAGAATGTTTACCGCATCATTGGATGTAGGTGCATCGGCACTCTGAGCTCATACGAGTACCTGACATGCATGAAAATTCTATTTCAGGGTCCTTCATCGCCGGGATTGTTCTTTCTGAAGGTGTGTAACGCTCACTTAATTTTTGGCGCCGGACATTAGAACTCATCTCCCGCGCTCTGAAGTACTCCTTACACTCCGTATCTGGGCCGTATGGAAAAGAAGTACGCCAGTAGGAATTGGGCTCCTCGTCTTCTCCTTGGGCATGTGGGCACCATGTTTCGTTTTGCTCCAACAATTCCTGGAGTCGGCTCGATGTAAGTCTTTCCTTTAGTGTACGGGGGTATACGGGGGCATTTATATTTGACGCTCTATCAGTCAGTAGGCCGCTAATGCCTGATTTTCGAGGGTGTATGATTTCTGGCGGAAGCAACATCATCTATTTGCCCCTAGTGTTATTGATGATCTACGACACTGGTGAGTCGCCAATCTTGGCCCGCGGGACATGGTTGATACTGAACGGTGGTGATAGTGATGCTGATCATGATCCTGATTCCTGTGGTCTCACACTGTAAGTCGCATCTAGATCTAAGACCCTTACGAGCCCCTGTAACTCGTAGTACGGTAGTTCGAATGGGTGGGAAGTCCAGACTCATAAAAGCCATTTATGAAGATGGTGAGTTACTTTCTAATTCATATTTGGTACTATCTAATCCACTCCTCCCAACAGGTGTTATTTACTATGGCCTCATTTTCTGTGTGTATCCCAGTTGGCATAAGCAACAGACCATGGTACTAACATCCCATATTCAGTGATATCGTTGGTCAACGTCGTGGTCATTCTCACTCTTCCCGTCAGTCAAAACCCGAGTTTCATAAGCGCTGGTGGCTGAGTCCGCTGACGTTTCTTCTCTTCGCAGAACGACTTGATTCAACTCTTTACTGCGTGCGTACCAGACTCTATGATGCCACTTATCGACATCTGACGCTCGTAATTGGGGATCTACAGCTTCGAGCGCGTTATGCATTCAACCCTCGCTAGCCGTGCGTTCCTTCGCATACGGCGAGTAGCGTCGCAGCCTAGACTATATTTAGACGACACCAGCGGGTGGGATGAATCCGAAATCCGACTTGTCCAGACCTAATAACTTGCTGCTGGTTTCATCTGGCGACGGACTTCTATTATATATCCGAAAGCTGATAGATGGTGCTGAGAGTTACGCTTCTTTTACCTCGTATATCCACTACATTTTCAATGATCATCTCTGGAAGATCTCAATCATCCAACGTCGCATTTGTTGATACCGATATTGTTCATCGTCAGATGGAGATCCGAGCTGGTACAGGATATGTATGAACGATAATCTGCCGTATCACCCAAGTCTGGTAGGCGGGATCAAGGCTCAGAATACCGCCAATGTCCAGTCAAGACACCGATGCTCTCAGGGTTGGCCCAGAGGAGATTGAGAAAATCAATTGATAGCCATGCGAGAGAAAAACCTCTAAAACGAACCAGTGCGTCCCCGCACTTATCCTTGCAAGCCCCTTGGTGAGGATTGGAGATGAAGCTGAGCAAATAGCATGAGGTCAGGGGACTACAAGATGGATTATTCATACACGTCCCGCCATGTACCGAGGCAGGTGAAGAAGTGCCTGAGTGGCTTATTGCGTGCTGGCAGAATAGGCAACGCAGAGAGATTTCTCTCAAGAAGGAAGTCTGGATGTCTTCGCGTCTCATCGCGACAAGAGCAGGGCTCTCCGTCCACAGGACTGAGTTTAGAGAGTCATCGGTGGGTCCGAATAAATCTTGGGGCCACATTCCGGAAATTTGCAGGAAAAGCGGCAGAGCCTGATAGCTCCCAGTCGTGCCCTGCTCTGCTTGTTAGGCTATCTACAAAAATTCATTACGAAGTCCCTCGTAGAGTACTCAAGAAGGTACTATCTATGGCAGTAACACAAGTGCCGGTGTCGTCCAACGGTACTTATATATGTTTGTTTTTTTGCCACTGGCGTTCACTGCTGGTCAAAGTCTGATCGGAGATACACGAAATAAACCCCAGCAAAACACCTCTAGCGCCTTGATATTCAATGTCGCGACCGTCGAGCACCCACTGAAAGTCACGCCGACATCAATGCGCACAAAATTCGCCCCCACTCTCACAGCTTTAGCCAGGGGGCGAAAAAATCCCAGCTCGAAATCCTCCAGCCAGAAGTACAGCCAAAAACCCGACTCGCATTCTCCAAGAGAAATTGCTATCTGCACGAAACGGTACGCAGACGCCTCGAATAGTATTGCTTCTTCGAAATAGACTCGCAGGGGAACAGGAAGGCCACAGCGGTGAACAGTGAACAGGATAACCAGTGGCTCAGGCAGGGTACAACCGAAGAATGCCAGCATTATTGACAAAAAGTTCCGTTTCCGCGATAACAGAGGGAGTTTCGGCAGCTGAATAGCAGTAAAGGAGGGGTGTTGATTGAGGTTTTCATTATCAGTACTATTCTCCTCGTCACGGTGGTCAATGCGAAGAAATAGTTCTATCCATACACGAAGGACGACTTGGAACGCCAAATGAACCGTGTCAAGGGAGTTGTCGGACGGAATACGACTCTTGAGAGGAATTTGTTAGGGAGTTCAGGGTGGAAATCCTGAGAACGGTTGGGCGGGTACGTTGAAGAGCTGAAGTCTTCTGTTGCAACGTCGTTGATGTTCTCTGTACAGGGAACATGGGTAAAATCCAGGAACGAGCGACTATTGAGCCGAACAGATGGTATTTGCTGGCTTGGATCCGGTTTCGTTGGCAGGAGATGAGGGAGGTGAAGAGGTGCTATCGCTCGGTGACGGAGTTGAGGAAAGATGTTTTGATACGAGGGAAAACTCTTGTTATCCTAGAAATGCGTCAGCTGACGGCCTACATTGGCCATTGCTTTCAGATGGAGTGAATCAACGACAGGTACTCCTCAATCACCACAGATGTCCACCAGCATTGTTCGCAACCCATCCGTCCTGGTTTCCGCACCATCATCTGTTTCATTGTCGCCGACTTCTGTGCTGCTACGGCTGTATTCTTATCAAATACATGCCTTGAAGAGATTTTTCTTGCCTACGCCTGCGAACGGAGGAGATCGAGGTCAGTGTCGGTTCGCAAAGTCAAGAACGAGAGCGAGAACCCGTACTTCTAGAGAATAATCACCAGTAACGCTACGACCGTGGGTTGTTTATTTCGATTTTAGATGGCGATGAGCCAGCGCGAGCACAAACGTCCGAGGACAGGTGCTACATCTCGTCAATGCTCATTTGGAGATTCCTTGCACACATGCAAGCCACCCGGAAATACAACATACCCTACAGCTGTGCGCCTCACCCTTCCTTCCTTACCAAGTGCTCGTTCGAGAGATTGCAGATTATGATCGTGCGCTTCAAGAAAGGCATCCAACGCGTTTCCCTATCGAAGGAGAACAGTGCGTTGACAACTAGGAAACGCACTTGAGACTTTGGAAAGGTTGATACCACGAGCTCGAAGGATCAGAGAGTCTAGTCTCTAAAGTCCTTGTCAGAAATATAGCTGGGCAGATGAATGAAAAGGTCAAGACAGATCCAACTCACTGGTCGAGGGTCAGAGTACCGTTGCACGTTGTGTTATCCTAGAGGGGCCATGTTCTGCTAAAAATTCTGGAGCTTGAAGTGGAAGAATAAAAAGCTAGGTGTATCCTGAGTATCACAAGGCATATGCAAGCCGCGGATGGGAAGAGATCCAGGGAGAGAGACGAGTTGTTCAATAAACAGACTAACGTGGGGAGAGAGATGAAGACAAAAGCGAACGGGGTGGGGTGTTCAGGGTCTTTCTCGATCGCGTCATTTACTCTACAGTACTTCAATCGCAACGGTACCATTTACAGTAAGCACCCTTTGGAAACAGTACCAATCCAATCGCATAGGGTATTACAGTCCTCGGTTCTGAATCTCAGTCAAGAATATCTATCTGCCCAGGGGCTTTGTTGATCGGAAAGTTCGTAAATGTGTGCGTCAGTTCTAATAACTGATAGGACCCCAAATACCCCTTCCTCACTCTTTGACTTGCTTTGTCCCAATTGCGTTTGGCCCCCCATACTCGGATCGCGCAGCTAGTATGGGCCGTCGTCAAAAAGCAACACTCCTTCAACCCTTCAGCTACGCTATATTTGTCTGCCGTCTCAACACTCGAGAATTCATACTCTCAAGCGGGCAATACGTCTTCGATCTCTCCTTCTGCTGGCATTTCACCGTCAGCTCATACCTGGCTCATACTTTGCAGATCGCTTGGAGATGCCGAGAAGACATCAAGTGTGTTAGTGTTGAACACACCGTCTAATCCGGCAGTGTGTCCAGCAACATCTTCACGGCCAACGGTGCGGCTTTCTTTTTCTTTTCTCCCTCCACGCTGTTGACTTATCGTACTGCTGCATTCGTCACTACAACGCCGGTGCAGTCGTAGAGTGTCTAGAGGAAACCAAATCGGCATCTTGGCCATTGTACTGGGTTTGATTCCTCCCTTGCCTCGCGGTTTCCTCGTTCGATTTCCCCGAGTCGTTGGACACAGCAACGCACATCAAATATATTTGAGCAACACAAGCAAGTATTATGGGAGACCAGAGGACAGTAGAAGCAGATCATTTGATGTGGGGATAGCAGTGGAAAAGCAGACGGTCGGTTGATGAATGATGAGTGTGGTGGTCGACACCTTGGAAAGCGGTAGTGAATTGGATGGCTTTACGCCCTTGCAGATGAGGGAGATCCTCTTGCACGGAAGGTATGTTCTTTATCCTGGATCTCGAGCTATTATGAATATTGTTCTGAATTTTTTTGCCAGTAGGTATGGGCAACCCCACGCACCATCAATTCATACTTCAACTGCGACAGCGACGCATGGCAAGCGTTTATGCGCTTCAATCGGCACCATTGGAAGATCAAACTAGAGGCTTCGTCCTATCCGGCTCGGCGACACCCCTCATCTTGATCTTGCACACCCTCGTTCTGTCTACGTTGGGTTCGAGTTGATTATATGCGACATCTAAATAACCGGTTTCGAGCGTACAAAGAGATTTCGCAGATATTTGGAAGGTAGAAGTCAGTATTTCCGGACGCAAGGTACGCATAACCCCACACTAACCTCTAAAGTTTATATCTAAACCTTACCGCAGAACCCCAGCAAATTCCACTCACGACTCATATTACCCTTACTCAATCCGTCAATACTCTTACCGAGTCCTCCAGGTCCTCGACGGCGTAGGAAAAGAACCACTTGTTGGCCGCTGCCGCAGCAACGACGACGATCATTCCGACCAATAGCAATTTGGCCAAGAGACCGCTACCGATTTTACTAGACGCCTCAAACTCCTCAGCCACCCCCGAAACGGACGACTCGAGAGTCAACGCCGGCATTCTTCGGTCGATCTGCTTCGAGCTGGAGCTCAAGGTGCTGGCCTACGGTATCAAAATTCGATCGTGGACGTCAGTTACGGCCGCAAGATCTTTCTTACCGGATTTATTACCAAATTAAATTCTTTAAAGACGATATTGGGAGTTCAAGTCGACCTTGCTGTCAGGCTCGGCGGGGTATCGCTTGCTTTCGAGGATTGTGTGGACCTCTTGTGTCATGAGCCTACTTCTGATCATTCATGTTGACGCCGTGTACATACGTAGACGTCGGTGAATTAATAGATCGTATTTTATCTTTCTCTTTCTTTGCTCTCTCGTTTTGCGTATTGTTTACTTCTTCGACATCCCGGGTGTCGGTGGTGTCCATGTGAGAACTCCTGATAAGTCTTGGAGGGGCCGCTGGTGCCAACTCCCGTCACAACCTCCCAGTCCCGACTGCCACGTTCAGTTCGTTGTCTATCGTTACCGACAACGATGGACAGCTCGGAAGGCTTACTGGTACTACCGCCAGACTCCAAACCTCTCGTTCTGGCTCTTTCCCAGGCTTCGTATCTAACCATGTTCGTCGTTGGCCTGCTTTCGAATGAACCTGTCGACGCAATGACCTAGGATTCATGCTTGGGGAGTTAAGTCTGTACGGGATAGCCGGAGGGATGGTTGATGACGAATTATTATTATTATTGTCCATCGCTAATGACGGGCAACTCGGAAGCTACTAGCACTGGGCTCTGATGGATGGTATGATGTCTGGGGGTCTCCTGACAATAAATTGTCGCAGGCACTTTTCTCCTGGCCAGCATCCTCGCTGATTCATGATGTCTTCGCTCTATAAGTGGCAAGGGCTATACATGATCTAATAAAACCGTTGAAGGTGTAGATTCGTCCGCTTCGTGATATACTCAGGTTATGATCCATTAGGAAGACGACTTGTAATTTTCCGGCGGCAGGTTTCGGCAGTTCTCAGTCATTTTCGCAGGCTGACAGGCTCAAAGGTCCAAGAAAGCTACGCAAATATCTCCCTCGGAGTACCGTACTTCATGACTATGAAGAGATAAATACCTTTAGCATTGTCTATTCAAAAACTGGAAATGATAGTAAGCCAGTATTTTGCCTCGATAAATTGGCTGTATGGCTGGGTTTGTGTGCTGAAAACTCAGCCTGCGGAAAAACAGACATAGCCAGTTGAGACCCTGATCCTTAGCGTAAACCAGGTAGGAACGGCCAGGACGGGGTTTTTTGTGATCTACCCGATGTCATCTCATGATCATCTCCCTCACAGCTCCTGGACTCGCACCGCCAATTCAGATGGTGGCGCTGTTGTTTCTGCTATAAAGCAAGTTTTCCTGTCTCGGTATAACCTCAACAACTTGGATCCAATGGTCGACGCCTCTACCATCGCTGCTGTGCTTGAGCCCCAGACCGTGGCTAGGGTGAGTGCGGACACAACAGATGTGTTACTGCTATTCGCTAATCTCGATTCAGTATTTGAATGGTGAGTCTGACCCTCTGGTGGTTGGCACTGTAACTTAGCTGCAATACGGAGTCGCAGTTGCCAGCTCGGCGTTACTCAGTTATGATATTACTCTTAACTTCGACTCGGAGATGCGACTTATTTGGAGGAGGCCGTGGTCCATCATCACAGTTCTCTACCTATTACAGCGATACCTCCCCTTCTTGTATTTCGTGGGTTTGGTGTTTCAGCGTACGCGAATCACGCTTCACATGCCCATTGGGTATCTCTTAATATTTTTTTTTGCTCGCCCAGAGTACCTTGTGGACGACCCGAGCCTGCGTTACTGCGATATAACCTTTCGCATCAGCACCTGTAGGTGGATTATCACTAATGCAATACACACATAAGTACCTCACAGAACCTTTTAGGGATTCTCGGCATTGGGATGGCAATCTCTGAAGGTATGCAACTCTTTTGCACTTGGCGGGGCACAAAGTAGAGAGTTGCAATGGCGGATCCTACAGCACTACTCACAGTCCGTATCTGGGCTGTTTGGCATAGATCCACTCGAGTGGGAGTTGGTCTTGTCATTTTTTATCTAGGAATCTGGATACCATGTTTTGTATTCACTAATCAATTCTTGGATTCAGTTCAGTGTGAGTTCCTGTTCTAGCACCCAAAGACTTATAGACTGATGCTTCAGAAGTCGCCAAACTACCATTGCCTCATCTTCAAGGGTGTTTTGTTTCCGCTGGAAGCCGTGTTCTCTACTTGGGCTGGGTGTTATTGATGATCTACCACACTGGTAAGCTCATGCCTTACATCTGAACTTCTATTGACATTGAATGGCAACAATGAACATAGTGATGCTGATCATGATCCTGATTCCTGGGGTTTCAGCCTGTCAGTCACTCCTGCTCTAGTGAATCCATGACTGATCCTTGCTCTAGATCAGATTGGCGGGAGGTTCAAACTCATGAAAACCATCTATGAAGATGGTGAGTTACCCTCTGGTGAGAACGATTTCTATATTCAATCTGCTATTCTCGACAGGCGTTCTGTACTATGGCTTCACCCTGCGTGAGAATTCTCACTGACCCCAGTATCATACCCAGACTAAGAACAGTCTCATATCCAGTCTTATCACTGATCAATGTAACCTTAATTTTTACTCTTTCTGTAAGTGCAGATGTGAGCTTTCTTGGGCCACAGCTGCTTTGGCTGACCTCCTTTCACTTTACTTGATCAGCACGATGGCCTTGCAGCGTACGTACTAAAGACATTGGCTCTGTGTTAACATCAGCGGCTAATGTCGAGGTCTATAGCTTGGAGGGCATAATGCACACAATACTCTGCAGCCGTGCTATTCTTCACATACGACGGGTTGCATCACAAACTGATGTGCATTCTGGTCACCTTCATGAGACAGGCATATCAGATATATCCTTTTTGAGTGTTGATTGAACCTGGCAACCACCTTTGAAAAGATATCAGTGGTCAAGATCATAATAGTAGTAGAGTTCCAACTTTCGTGGTTCAGTCACTGTATCATTCACCTTATACATTGCCATAGATTGTATAGAATTTGAAATATGGGTTGGAAGCCCAGCTTACCTTGTCATATACAAACCGGTGATAGGTCTAGGCCATAATCACTTCATCTTGCAAGGGTCATTTTGCCTGTGTTGAATTCTCACATGTGAGGACATTCCCATTTGACAAATCCGAAGTTCCCTTCCATCACACCTTTATCTTTCTCTCGCATGAGACTACAGACCTCATCAAACACTTTGAGTCACAATCTCAAAGCCAGGGTATTCACTCAAATGAGATTGCGAACTGCATTGATGGATCTACATAGGTTGTGGTCAAGTCTGATATCAAACAGCTCCCTTGGAATACCATGCGTTGCTATTGCAGTTGAAGTACAAACTGATGGTGCGTGAACTGTTTGTCTGGACCTAATGGCAAAGGTATTTGGTTTTGACCCTTTTCAGATACGCTGGACAAACATGACAACAGATAAGTAACTAGTAGACCCGAAGTAGGACTACAATGCTCAGTACTTTCATGTGTACTTAGACCTGTGACATGCCCATCAATGAGCAAGCGTTGATTGTTATCTTGTGAAAGGTCGGTTACAGGCCTAATGGGTACTGAGTTCCTTATAGTCTTGGTTTTGTCAGTTCCTCATGCCCACAGAGATGTGTGAGTACATTGGACAAGTCATCAAGAAAAGACCTGACTTTGCCCAAGTAGCCCCGCCAGAAACAGTCTCCAGAGTGCATCGTTCCAAGCCCACAGTCCTGTCACATTAATTCCATATATCCAGAGGGTGACATTTATTGAGTTTGTGTAACAGGCTAAATTTCTGGCCATATCATTTCCAGGACCCCTACCTTTTTGCCCAATTCCATACCCCTCTATACCCCCTTCGCATCCACCATTTGAGCTCTCTATTTCCATCCACCACCATATTTCTTCACCATTTCTCACTCCTTGTCCCTTCATCAGGTCTTTTGTACAGATCCCCAACTTATCTGGGACCCCAGCAACTCATTCCAGGACCACAACAGTTTGCTCCAGGACCCCATAAACCTTTTCTTGGACCTCATGGACTCATCCCGGAATTCCACACGCTTCACATCGCAACCCTGACAACTTTTCTGGGATTATCACAATTCATTCCAGGATCCCTTTCCTCATATCAGGACCACATGTGGCACATTCTGATGGTCCCGGAATGACTCACACCTTTTTTGATTCTCTCTATTTCGCTCTGATTCCCCTTTCTACCCTGTAATTTACCTAAACGGACTTATATCTTTCTCACACCCAAATAGTATATAAAGTACATGTAGAACCTCCATGTACTTTAGTTCGGTTGTATTGTCCTTTATCCAGTCAAATGTCTATTAAACTCTATTAGCTGAGTATTTTTTCCAGTCTGTTACATACTAACTGTCTCTGTGAATTGCACATCACATGATACAGGTGCAACCCCTGTCAGTCTAGGTCTCTGGATAGAACCTTTGCTGTTAGCAACTGTCTGTGTTACCCAAAAGACTCCATTGCTTCATAGTACTGCTTGCTGGAGGCTCACAGTATTCCCCTTCAATCATCACAGCTACTTGTCAGGAGCTTGTAATTGTTCTCTTCCCTCTCTTCTCATCCCTTGCACTCTTGTTCAGGTGGTCCTGAGTCCAGGATACGAGTTTCCGCCAACCCAGTCAAGGACCCCAAGGCTTTGTGGTTTTATTGGCTATACAGTATTTCCGCTATCATTCCCCTCATCACCGTGTCACTTTCTTCCCTCTGTGACTGGATCCATGCCCAGAAATCACGACCATTACAGTTTGCCCAGGTCTTATTCCCAGGTCTTATTCCCACGTCTCATTCCAAATCAGGTTCTTCAGTGGGATCATCGAATCAATTCAGGCTTGGAGATTGGCAAGGTAAGGAAGGCAAAATTCTGTGGCGCAGTATTGCGAACTGAAATGATGTTGCGGAGAGCAGTCGGGCAAGAGGCATTCACAAGAGGAAGAATAACGTGAGCTTGAGAACATTGTTGGATGGTCTGCAGATGTGAAGGTTTGATCCACAAGAATGGACCTGACGAAAGGTTGCCAGCTCTCCCAGGCCACAGCCCAATATCGGGCCCTTACTACCAATGTCCCCTCCCTCACTCCCGTTTCCCCTAATTGGCCTGAATTTTATGCACTCTTTGTCAGCGACACCCTGATATACCTGTGACTCCATATAAGGGAGGAACTTGGTAGTCATGGTGGCTGGTAAGTTGATTTGATTTGACTCCGCAGATGGAATGTGTAGAGGCTGGAGATCAAAAATGTTCAGCTACACAAGATTCGCTGTCTTGTTTGAAGGGCTTAACAATAGGCAATGAGACACTCAGGCAGTTTCGAACAGACCAATTGATATCGATGTGGTAGTTGGAGACTGAGTTTGGACACCACAGTGTTCTCATGGCTGGCGCTCCTTGCTCATTGACTATCAACACCTTTGGATATCTGGCCCACTTTTTCTGCTTCAAAACGTGGATTACCACACTTGGCTTGAACGAGATAAGACAACTCAATATCACAACCCAAACTCCGTGAAACATGCTGCTAACTCTGCTTTTCAAGAGAATTATAGTTGCTTATGCTAACATGCTTGGATGTCTCATTGAAGGCACTGATAGAACAACTCACCTCCCAAGCCAATAGTGAAGGGGAATCATGCCACGTCCATGCATAAAGTGCTTGGTTCAGATACATATCTTGATGAGAAATCTATCCTTGGTGGTTTTGGAGGAGATTTGTTTGAGTCTCAAATAGCTCCTATCGAACTTACCAGGTACACATTGTAGCCCCAACGAATATCGAATTTAGTGAAGTATTTGGCTCCTTGTAGACAGTTGACTATATCAGTGATGAGAGGTAGAGGGTAGCAGTTCTTGATTGTGTATTCATTGAGTTTTCAAAAGTCTTGGATGAAGCGCAGTTTGCCATCTTTCTTTTTGATGAAGAAGACCGGAGAAGCTAGAGGGGATTTGGAGGGACGGATGTAATCTTTGTGCTGGTTATCTTCTAGGAACTTGTTGAGCTCCTCCTGTTTGTTGATTGAGAGTGGATAGACGTTGGTTTTCATTATCTGTGGGGCTCCTGGTATGAGTTTGATGGCAAGGCTTGTGAGCTGGCAGGCGTTCTGACTCTTCTTCTGAGCATACTTTCCTGGACCCCCGATACCCTGGTGGAACCATCTTCTCAAACATCTGTTTCAGCTTACTTTTACTGGCCTCTTCTGCGATTTGCTGGGAGTACGTGTATCTGGCTGCAATCAGGTTGTCATGACAGTTCTCCAATATTCCTCTCTTCACCAGAGCTCTTCAGGTCATACGATTTGCCCTGACATGGTAGAGGGGTGGACTAGCTTTGGGATTTGCAGGAGGGTCTTCAATGACAGATGCATGAATGGATTCAATAATGGAGTCAGAAAGAGGTGGTTTACCCATGCCTGCCCACCAGTCTGCATTATCTACTTCCTCAATAGTCACTTTAGGCTTGGGGACTTAAACTTGTCCCTTCTCCCAGTCAACTGTGGGTTGGTCTTCCGTAACCAAGGAAGCCCAAGAATCATGTTCTCTCCTCCCAGTTCCATAACCAAGAAGTCCATCCAGGTCTCCATACCATCTAAGGTAAGTCCAAGTCGAGCAAAGTGTGTGATACTTCCAGCCTGATTAAGGGTCCCGTCAATGTTATGAACTCAGATAGGATGTTGCAGAGAGGAGGTGCTGATTCGATGAGTCGAGACAAAGGATTTTCCAAGAAATAGGGCAGTTGCCCCACTGTTGATCATGGCTGCAGTTTCCATCTGATGCTGTCTTCCTTTCAATTTCACTTGTACATGGAAGTGGTGAGAGAGAGGGTTTATTTCGCAGGTAGTAGATATTGTACAGGAGTGAATAGAATCATACAAGGAAGTTGCATAGAAAGGAACTGGTGCAGGTGTCTTTGCTGCGGTAAAGGTGGACACCCTCTTTAAAAATCCTTCTGACCCATGGGCTGCTGGATCATCGCATTCTGCTGGTTGAGGGAGCCTTAGAGAGTGGCAATACAAGCTGCCACGTTAGAACTGGGGGTGTAGGAGGCAGAGACTTGGGTGGAGGGGACAGTGGAAGTGACAGTGGTGGTAGGAGCAGGTGAAGAGGCGCTGATGTTGACTGTCTCCCCTGGGAACAGGGTGAAGGGGACTGCTGAGTTGATCCTAACAACCCTTGTGGCCTGAGGCTTAAGCCTGGCATGCGCCCCAGGAACTTGTCCTGGCAGATGGATGTGCAATGTCCGAGGCATTTGCAGTGGTGGCACTGCTTCTGGCTGTGATTTCTCTGGGCCTTGGTATGGTCTTTCACACCACAGCCATAGCAACGGTTGCGCATGGCTCTCATGAAGTTCTTGCAGGTCTTACTGTTACCCCCAACAGGGGTGGTCTGGGTGGCGCTGATGGTGGTGGTGGTCTTGGTGTGTTTCCGAGTGCTGAACTCTTCTGCTTCTAGGGCCCTTTCAGCTCTGCATGAACGATCCTCCAAATTGTTCAGGTCCTTCGGGTCTCCTTGGGCTAGGTCCATCGTCACAAGGAGTTTCTTTACCTCTGGGTTGAGTCCACTTCAAAAGCGGATCATGAGGTCGGCATCTGAGAGGCCTGTCTTGGCCCCTGCATCCCGGAAGTCCTGGCTATAGATGGTGACCGCCTTGCTTCCTTGCTTCATGTGTTCCAATTCTCTGATAGTGTTCACCTTCTTGTTGGTGGCACTGAACTGGACCTTAAACTGCTTTTCAAAGACCTCCCATTTTCCTTCAAAGGGGACTTGAACAGTCACATTGGTCATGTATGCGTTGGCCTGCTTCAGGTAGTTGGCTGCCCAGTGACCAGCCTTTCTGCTGTAGCGCCTGCTACTAGCGCTCACAATTTTAGCTTAATTTTAAGCGATTTATGGAACTTCAGAAGGGATATTATCTGAAGTATATTTAGTATTAGCGTGAGCCCGAACGGCTAGTAAAAGGTTCAGGACTAGCGCGGAAGGATAAGACGATACTAAGTCATCCTACTGCACCCGAAACCTGTAGGGGTCGCTCTGTTCTACAAACTTCAGAACATCGACTAGTCTCTGTGACCAGACCAAGGGAAGGATTGGACAATGACAATGAGCGACCAACAAATAAAAGGAAGGAACGCCGCACGATGTGAATCGGGCAAGAGCCTCATCTGAAGAGCAGATGGAACTGTATGAACTTAGGAACTTCCGACGAGGCATGACTATAAGAAGGCAAAGACTAGAGAGCTTCAGATTCGATAATAAGGGACTGAAGTACGAGCAGGGTTGAATCTATTTCGTCTAAGTCGAAGAGTATGATCAACTTCGGAACTTGAAAAGGAAGACCAATAGAATAGCTACGAAAGTAGTAAAGGAACGAGAGATAGATGTACGAGTCTGGAATGACTATAGAGGAAAGATACTCCTACTCCCACATGTTGTGAACCGCAACTTCGTCCCATCCGAAGTACTCGTCCAGCTCGGAATCATCGCGTTGGTAATCCCAAACAGAGGGAGAATCGGGTCGGTTTAACTCGTCGAGATAGAACTCTTCGTGGAGGACGGGATTGTGGTGGCAGGAAGGACGAGTAACCCAGTGGGCCATGAGAGGGTCGTACTGGAAGAAGGTCAACTGTTTGAATTCCAACTTCGAAGGAGGAGGATCGACCATGCTGTGGACAACAGAATCGATCCAGGCGTGGGTGGCTCCAGGGGTAAAGGCCGTACGGGAACCTAGGAACCCTACGCGAGCGATTGCCTCTGCAACCATGTCGATAACGTTCTGAGATTCGAGAGGGATGTATACGGACAGGTTGTCTTCATAGAAGTAGATGGGGGCCTGTCTGAAGTCGAAACAGGCGACGAAACCCCAATAGAAGGAGATGTGTCGGCTTAAGAAGAAGTGCTGAAGGAGCAAGCCTAACAAGGCCTCCCTTTCACGGTCGAGAGGAATGCGAGGAATGAGGCTGCGGTCGGTCGACTTGGCGGAATAGTCCTCGTAGTATGGCCAGTGCTTGTACAACTCTAAAACAGATTAGAGTAACTTCAGAAGAAAAGGATGATTAGGACGTACTGTACAAGAGATTGCAGAAGTGATCTTCTATGGTGCGAACGGTGGGCATGAGAAATGATCGACGGAGGCAAGCAAGGAAGACTTGTACTGATCGGTAAACCCAGCATCCTACTTATTTAAGAAGGGTTTGAACGGGGAAAGACGAAGTTCCAAAGGATGGAACTAAGTAGTACC
>JANHQD010003302.1:0-16822 GCA_024721195.1 Marasmius sp. AFHP31
AGATGTATATTCACAATCGGTACGATTAGGTAGAATTAGTAGCTGCTAGGGTATATAAGGACTGGGGTTTTCATCAAGGATCCCCAGGCAATCCGTACTATTTCATCAGGAAAGCAACCAACGCCCTTGACTAGGCTGAGGAGGCAATCCATGCGAAAGTATCTACAAGGCTCCGAAAGCAGAAACCTGATTGGTGGCACGCTCTAGGGTCTTTGGGTTAGCTTCAGGAGAGACATTAGAACAGAATAGAACGATTTGTTGAACTTCAGAACTTGACTGTTTGACTTGAGAGACTTATTGAACTTATTTGGTATCCAACTACGCTGATTGGCAAGGCTAGTTGAACCTCCGAGGCGTTTGAGTTAAGGAGTTCGTTCCATTGACCGATTGGCAAGGTCTTTGGTTTGGGTAGACCACTTGGGGTCATTATTGTTACTTGGGTATTTGAACTTTGGGTATTCTGAACGCTTAGGGGTTCTTCTGCAGTTGCTTTGAGGCTCAGAACAAACTTACGCAGCACACACACACACATCGCTCTTCACATTTACGAGCTAGATTCCCTCCTACCAACCTACACACACACGTATACACACTCCCTCCGAGCTTTAGACAAGTGCGGAGCTTCGCTTAGTTCGTAGAAGAACTTCTTGTCTCGATTTCATCAGCTTTGGTGCAGTCTGACTAAGAGCGGAACCTTTGATCAACGCCGATCCACGTTTCCCGCGCCTTTCAGCTACATCCAGTGTTGGGAGATTTGGCTATATTAGTTAGGTTTTATTTACACCGGCGTGTGGCGCATCTATAACGATGTGAAAGAACATGGATGAGGAAGGAAATGATGGAAGTGATGTGAAAAGGGGAATTGGGTATCTGGTAGGTATCAAAGCATGAAACAGGCGCTAAAAGGGGCGTGGGCACTAAGAAAGGGAAAAGATAGGGGAAAAGCGGCACTTCATGACAGTATTCTCCACTTCTTGGGGAGTTTGAGTCGATAGGTTACTGGTCCTAACACGTTGAGGACTTCAAATGGGCCATGTTGTTTGTTCGATAGCTTTGCCTTTGGTCTCGTACTCTTTATGTTCTTTCCATCCAGGGTTACTAAGTCCCCTTTGTGGTGTATCTGCCCTTCCTTTACCAAGTCATCCTTTTGTCATTGCATCCTTTCTGCTGCCATGTTCAAGCTCGCTTGTATTTCTTGACGAATTTCTTCCATCAATTGTAAACAGTTTTCTTCTGCAGGAACCTTAGACGTTGGTTCTGGTGAGGGGAACATTTTTGGTAAGGATCCATGTAAGGTTCTGAAAGGTGATTGGTTTGTTGCAGAATGTGAGCATGCATCATGGCAAAATTCAGCGTATGGGAGCCATTTGGCCCAGTCCTCCTGTCAGTAGTCGCAGTAGACTGGAAGGAATTGTCCCAGTGTCAAGAACAGGACTAGGTCTAAAGCCCCTCAGGCCATCTTCTAGGTCAGGAAGTCGAAATGAATCAATAGACAGTGAGTAGGACACTTGCTACACAGTACATGCTGGGTACAAGCAATGTGAGACAAAGTTGTCAGACTAGGGAATCTATCTACAGGTGTCCATGAGTATATATGTCAAGGTACAGCATACTGAGTCATGGGATCGAATCCTGATAAGGAATAATGAAAGAACATTGTAGAACATCAAGGAATATCAAAGGAGACAGGTAGAAACTGATGGAACAATCAAGGGATGTCAAGTACAGCAATATCATGATGGAGATCATATGGAATGATGAACCCAAGGTATGGAATGATCTGGAATGGTCTGGAACATCAAGGAAGCCATAATGGGATACTAGGGACATGAAATGAAGTGGAATCAAAGGGAAGTCAAGGGAAATAATCTGGGGACCAAGGAAACAAGAGGAACAGTGGGGCAATTTGTAACACCCAGTTCCTGGTTGTATCGTTTGGATTCACCGTCTGTCTGTGGATGATATGCTGTGCTTAGTGCAGATTCGATTCCCAGTTTTGCCCATATTCCCCTCATAACTTTCCCAGCAAACTGGGGTCCACAGCCAAATTCATCTTGTTCCACAGTCCAAATTGTTGCCAGACATGCCATAAGAGTAATTCTACTGTTCTATTGCTGTCAATTTGTGACAGATATCATACGAAATGCAGTAAGTCTCGCTTCCGTCCTCAGTCGCACCTTCAGCTCAAGTCATTCTGACTCATAGTTACTCATAGTTACTCATATCTCTATTCTGACTCATTTCTTTTCTGACTAGTTAATGACTCGACCCATAAAGAAAACCTACAAAATACTTGTACTATCCAGCTAGATGATACTCGAATTTTTACCTTCTTTTCCTGCTCTAACTTTGTGTGAAGTAAGACAACGACTGACCAAACTAGACCGCAGTTACGCTCTAGCTGGCCAGTCTCTCCTCTGGGCACGTCGAGAGCGGTTACGCTTGTCTACTCAAAAGGTCAGGAATTCAGGATATATATTCATTTGTTAGTGAGGAACGTTAGTCCAGTAGTCTATCTCCCAGTAAGAAAGCGACGAGCCTTCACACTGGTGGACACACTGGGAACTGCAAGTGATTAGCATATCTCACACACCTAAATCTTTAAGCGCACGCTTGCGCTGAAATCTGCTTCACAAAGAAGATAAGACGAACACACATCCTTAAAGCACAGCCACCCTCTACATCTCACTCGTACCATCACTACACATCTACTCGATATTTCAATGGCCTCGACAAGCACTACTAATAGGTTACCACCTATACCCAAAGAGATTCCACCTATGCCGCTTTACGGTCCGACAGTAATCACTCTTTACCAACCCGAACCGGATTCGATAGTTCCCGCTGCCTGTGATAATGAAACCTTCCGGCCGTTTTACAAGAACAGAGGCGACGAAGAAATCAGGAAGAGGCGAACAGATGCGTTACGGTATGTCTCTGACTTGTTAGAAGATAAACCCGACTCTGAGCGACTGAGACAAGCAAAAAGACGTATCTTTTCGGAATTCCCGCAGCAAACCAACCTACTCGCTTCGGCTCTTGGTAATATCCTTCAAGGGAAGAAGAAAATATGTTGGGAAGAGCAAGGGAAAAAGATGAAGGATGATATTGAGGTGTTCTCGCTACAACCGAGGATATTCAAGAAACTAATGTTTTCGTTATTCAAGGTCCAAGGCTTAGCGCAAGATTCGTTCATACTTCGAGGAAAGAAGACCCTGAAAGCCCCGGCATGGCTCAGAATGGGAGGAAATGTTGGAGAGGAGTTTCTTAACAGCAACGACTTCGAGTTATTAGGAACCACGTTCAGAGCACAAGTTGAGTCTTATCTTACTGAGCTCTCGGAATATCACGATTTTGCTACAGGACTCCCAGCTGGATTTGACGAACTGGATAAGGATTACGCCGCCAGTGCAGCATTAGTATTGGGGAAAAAGGAGAAAAGGAAGGATAAGAAGAGAGACAGCGGTCAGTATGACTCCATTTCAGTCGAACTCCAAGCGCAACGTGCTAAGCAGTACGGCAAACGCGGTCATCATACAAAGCAAAAACATTCTGACCGACATTCCGACAAGAAGGCTGATAACAGCAACGGTAGCAGCCATTCTCATTACTCGCAAAAGCAAGGGAGGTCTCACATTAAACAGAATGAAAGGCTACGAAATCTATACAAGAACGGTGACTCTATGAGCAGCTCAACCGAGACCGACAACAAAACAGAGACTGAGAAGGAGCCGTGACGACGACACGCAAATTCCGATCCAAGCGAACTGAGCAGTAGTGGTAGTAGTTCAGAGGATGAACACCCACACAATCACGGACGAGGAGATCAACGCAACGGTAATGAGCCAAGAGGGAGTACTAAGAGTCCTAATTATTCGTCGACATTGAATAATAATCAATTTGTGTTCGACATGAAATTGAAACAGGACGTTGTACCAACTTGGGATGGTGATACCGACTCCATTGTACGATGGATTGCCAAGGTCAATAACATTGCCAAGTATGGAAAACAAGTAAGGAGGCAGTTAGGAAGCATAGTACCATGTCGATTGCAGGGAGCAGCAGAAACTTGGTACTTCTCATTGCCTAGACCAACCCGACTACGACTAGAGACGGATTGGAAGTATCTCAGGCACAAGATGATCAAGTATTAAATGAACCGCAAATGGCTCAAAAACATATGATGCAAGGCCCACCTGGCACACTACCGTGAATCAGGATGCACTCGTGAGTCTCCCAGTGAATACTTCATTCGGAAAGTAGATCTACTCAACACTGGATTCAGCTACGGTGACTTGGAACTTATGATGGAAATCATGGAAGGTGCTCCACCATCCTGGTCGACTATCTTGACCACTCAAGCATACGAAACGGCTGAGGAATTACAGGACGCAATCCGCTATCATGAATCCACGCTAGTGCGATTGGAATCAGGTATTGCTAAATTCAACAACTCCCATGAGTATGAACGGACGTTTAAACCACCTTATAAACCACGAACTTACCTGGTAGGTCAGCGGAGTGACCTCCCGCCACCAGCCTTCCCAAAGGACGACTCTAACGTATTGAAGAAGGCTACGCCGAAGGATAAAGGAGCTCGCCCATGCCAGCATTGTGGAAGTGATTATCACTGGGATAACGAGTGTAAGCATAGTCGAAGAACGGCTAGGGTACGTCTGTGCGAATCATCAGTAGATGACTTACGAGCTGAGGATGAATATCAGGATCTATATGAGGAACTTGAGAATGAAGCACAGGATCTTGAGGATGCCCTCCAGACATCGGAGCCAAAGGCCGTCTTGGAGGGCGATAACTCTAGCGACACAGAGAAGGAGGAATCTGGCGTGCGATCATTCTGGACAGAAACTCAGGTTCAAAGTACACTGAACCGGAGGTCACGTAGGGAGTTAGCACGACGACAAGTACGAGCGACAACTCTCCATAGCAAACAGGACACCTCCACCATGAACACTGGGGCTGTCTACAAGCTTTCCAAGCGTATAAATCGGCCTCCAGGATGTACATTCTTAGGCGCGAAAGCGACAGAAACAACGGCAACTGTGAACAACCTAACTGAATCAATTCCAGTTATCATCGACTCAGGATCGGACATTACTCTAATTGCTCAGAGTACTCTCAACGCTCTTACCTCTAATCCTCGAATCAAGAATGGACAAAGAGTCAAACTAATTCAAGTAACTGGTTCCTCATCCATATCCGGGTTTGTGACAATCGACTTGTATTTCCACACTACACAAGGGCCGGTAAAAATTAACGTTGACGCTTATGTGGTCAACGGGATGAGTACCCCGTTCATCCTTGGCAATGACTTCCAGGACCAATACGACCTCTCAGTAATGCAAAGGGATGGTCGAAGTTTCTTGAAATTTGGCGAGTCCGAACGTGAACTCGAGGTTGAGAACTCTATCTCATCCAGACTAACTGATGAGGAAGGGCATGCATTCATGATTTTAGTCGACAAGGATCGTATTCGAGGAATGCCATGGAGACTGCAACACTGCAAACGCCAGAAACGCCTGCAGAGAGTGAGACGGTGTTTGAACACAGGAGAAGTACACGCTTTAGCTCGTACCATTATACATCCAGAATCGTGCAAGAAGGTTACTGTGGAGGCACAATTTCCCGAAGGAACTGAATGCCTTTACGTAGAACCGCATATTCACATGGCACAAGGAGAAGACTATGTTCATGGGTCTCCAGATAGTTTAATCGTGCGTTCGGATCCTTCATTATTGGTTTCCAACTTTTCGAGGTTTCCCATTGTTATCGCCGCAGGACAGTCTCTTGGAAAATGCCACGACCCATCCACGTGGCTGGATAAAGCATTCAGGATGCAACCTGAAGAACTACAGCGGGCCAGAATGCACGCAGCACTCATTCGAGAGCTGGTTAAAGTCAATAAGGAGTCAAAATCACAAGCAGTACAAAGCGAGTCCGATGTTTCATCAAAAGCTCATCGTAATAACGCAGGACCGGATGACCCCACAGCAGAGGATCCCATTGAAGGAGGACCAAAAACTGCGGAAGTAAGCATTGAGGAAGTACCTTCAGAGAAGTTATTGGCTGAGGTTCATATTTCGAGCGACCTTACAACACAGCAACGACGAAGAATTGAAGACGTTATCAAACTGAATAGCGAGGCATTCGGGTTAGACAAACAATTGGGAAATTATCCAGGGAAAGTTGAGATACCCATGAAACCAGGAGCTCAACCGGTGTCCTTACCACCATTTCCAGCGTCACCTGCTAATCGGGCCGTTATGGATAAACAGATTGACTCGTGGCTGCAGCTAGGAGTTATAGAACCCTCAAAGAGTCCGTGGGGAGCACCTGTCTTCATTGTACATCGAAATGGTAAGCCACGGATGGTGATCGATCTTCGGAAAATGAATGAGCAGGCCGTAGCAGACAAATTTCCTTTACTTTACCAAGACAGGAGGACATCATGCAAGCTTTAGTCCGATCCCAATGGTTGACCTCATTGGATGCATTAGCTGGATTTACGCAGCTTACCATGTCCAATGACGCTAAAGAGAAGCTCGCATTTCAATGTCACCGAGGACTGTTTCACTTCAACCAAATGCCGTTTGGCTATAGAAATGGGCCGAGCGTATTTCAACGTATTATGCAGAGTGTTTTAGCCCCTTTCCTCTGGATATTCACGCTTGTTTACATCGCCAATATTGTTATCTTTTCGCAGATGTTTGAGGACCACCTTCGACATTTAGACCAAGTATTTAAAGCCATAGCGGCCGCAAAAATCACACTGTCACCAGCTAAGTGTCATTTTGCATATCAATCGTTGCTGCTACTGGGACAAAAGGTGTCCCGCCTAGGAATGTCAACTCACAAGGAGAAAGTGGACGCAATCGTTCAGTTAGCAGAGCCACGGAACACGCACGAACTTCAAACATTTCTAGGAATGATGGTATATTTCTCTTCCTACGTACCTTTCTACGCTTGGATGGCTCAACCATTATTCCAGCTATTGAAAAAGGGAGTTACGTGGAAATGGGAGCCTATTCATCAGGAGGCCTTCGAACTATGCAAACAAGTCTTAACACATGCACCGGTACGAGGTTATGCACAACAAGGAAAACCGTATCGACTATACACTGATGCTTGTGATTACGGTTTAGCAGGGATTCTTCAACAAGTACAACCTATCCATGTTTGGGATCTGAAAGGTACGAAGCTGTATGAGCGGCTCGCGACAGCGTACCAGAATGGTGAGCCAATCCCCACTTTGGCCACCCGTATATCAAAAGAGTTTGATGATGTTCCCGAAGTAGGGTCATGGAACGTGAATTTAGACGACAGCATTGTTCACGTAGAGCGAGTTATTGGATATTGGTCCCGGGTGCTAAGGTCTCCCGAGCGCAACTATTCTGCAACCGAAAGGGAAGCACTCGCATTAAAAGAGGCTTTGATTAAATTTCAACCGTTTATCGAAGGTGAGCAGATACTCGCCATCACAGATCACGCAACATTAACATGGAGCACGACTTTTCAAAATGTAAACCGGCGGCTACTTACCTAGGGAATTGTGTTCGCTGCTTACCCCGAGCTTAAGATAGTACATCGAGCCGGCAAGGTCCACTCAAACATGGATCCTATTTCACAACTACGGCGAAGAACTCCTCCGCAAGATAGCCCGGATATCTCAGACATAAAAGCAATACCAACATTATCAACAGATTCGGAGGACCCTGCAAGATCAATATACGAATCACTAAGACCAAATTTTGAAGAGAGATTACTCACTGTTGGAACAAGGTTTTGCGAAAGTTCAGATGGTGAAGATCTACTAGATGGCGAAGTTTATGGCATTCACATCCCGTTAGACAAAGATGAGGCTTATTCGACTTCACGGACATACTCTGTAATTATAGGAATCACTAGCGAGGAACTACGAGAGTGGCAGGAAAGTTATGCGACAGACAAGGTATTTCAACTGATAGTGGAGGAATTACGCAACCGTGAGGAAAACGCGAAACCACAGTACCCTAACTATTTTTTGGCTGAAGATGGGTTACTATACTTCGAAGATTGGCATGGTAACAATAGACTATGCGTCCCTCAAGTATTGCAACTGACAGTCATGGGGGAGGTACATGACACGCTCACGGAGTCAGCCCATGGTGGATTCCACAGATGTTACAATCGGCTAGCAGCCACTTACTACTGGCCGAGGATGGGGAGAGATCTGAAGCGATTTGTCACCTCCTGTGACATATGTCAGAAAGCTAAACCGCGAAGACATGCACCTTATGGCATGCTCCATCCCATTCCTATACCCGAACAACCTTTCGAAGTGGTGACAATGGACTTTATTCCGGAACTACCAACAACGGAAAAGGGCTACGATAATGTACTTGTGATAGTGGACAAACTCACTAAGTTCATGATCGCGATTCCGTGTTCCACCACAATCTCGGAGACTGAGACAGCTCAATTGTTCTTCAGTAATGTCATTGCAAAACACGGCAAGTTATAATCGACAGGGACACAAGGTGGAGAAACGACTTCTGGCAAGAGATCTGTCGCTTGATGGGAATGAAGAGATCACTTACCACGGTGTATCACCCACAGGCAGACGGACAGACCGAAATCATGAATCAGACAATGGAGATCGCCCTACGAGCATTTGTAGGTCCCTCCC
Source organism: Marasmius sp. AFHP31 (assembly GCA_024721195.1). Lineage (NCBI taxonomy): Eukaryota > Fungi > Basidiomycota > Agaricomycetes > Agaricales > Marasmiaceae > Marasmius > Marasmius sp. AFHP31. The sequence continues at coordinate 8,684 of JANHQD010003302.1, forward strand.
GGACAGATTGGGCGGAACATCTTGATGGATTCTCACTATCATACAACACAACTCCGCATGCTTCATCGTCATTCTCACCGGCTTATTTACTGTATGGGTATCATCTGATTACATGTAAGGGTCGTGATTTCTGGGCACGAATCCAGTCGCAGAAGGTAGGAAGTGACGCGGAGATGAGGGGAACAATGGCGGAAATAATGAATAGCCGTAAAACCACAAAGCCTTGGGGTCCTTGACTGGGTTGGCGGAATCTCGTATCCTGGACTCAGGACCACCTGAACAAGAGTGCGAGGGATGAGAATAGAGGGAAGGTGACAACTACAAGCTCCCGACAAGTAGCTGGATGATGGAAGGGGAATACTGTGAGCCTCCAGCGAGCAGTATTATGAGACAATGGGGTCCTTTTGGTAACGCGGACAGTCACTATTAGCCAAGGTTCTATCCAGAGACCTGAACTAACAAAGAGTGCACCTGTAGGATGTGATGTGCAATTCACAGAGACAGTTAGTATGCCACAGACTTAAGAGAATACTCAGGTAATAGAGCTTGATAGACATTTGACTGGATAAAGAACAATACAACTGAACTAAAGTACATGGAGGTTCTACATGTACTTTATATACTATTCGGGTGTGAGAAAGGTATAAGTCCATGTAGGTAAATTACAGAGTAGAAAGGGGAATCAGAGCGAAATAGAGAGAATCAGAAAAGGTGTGAGTCATTCCGGGACCATCAGAATGTGCTGCATGTGGTCCTGATATGAGGAAAGGGATCCCGGAATGAATTGTGATGATCCCGGAAAAAGCGGTTAGGGTCCTGATGTGAACCGTGTGGGTTTCCGGGATGGATCTATGGGGTCCTAGAACGAGTTCATGGGGTCCCGGAGTGAGATGTTGAAGTCCCAGAATGGATGAATAGAGTCCCGGAGTATGCTGGAGGTTGTTTGAGGGACCTGATATAGGAGTGAGGAGTGAAGAATGGTGAAAAGACATGATGAAGGATGGGAATAGAGAGCTGGAAAGATGGATATGAAGGGGGTATAGAGGGGTATGGAATTGGGTAAAAAGGTAGGAGTCCCGGAAATGAGATAGGCAGAAATTTAGCCCGTTACATTACAGGTTCTAGTCTCTTGGTCCCTTCAACCTCTATTCCAAGACCAGAGACTGGCGGGGGAGAGTCAGACGAATTAATCAGGCACGAGGCAGCACAACAAATGATGGAACATTTTCTAGCTGAGCGGTCCCGAGCAAAGGAGGCCCTGTACCTCGCTCAGGAACACCAAAGGAGATCATATAACAATGGACGGCTTGACCTCGAATTCTCAGAAGGAGACCTAGTGGTCATTAATCCACATACCTTGAATCTATTAAGGTTACTACTCAAGTACGATGGGCCCTTCAAAATTATCCGTAAACTCTCACCGGTCACCTATCAACTCCGATTACCCGTTTCCTATGGAATGCACCCGATCTTGAATATTGCTCACCTAGAAAAGTACAATCAATCACCACAAGAGTTCGGCAACAGACCCACCAAAGTATTAAACAGGAAGAATTTCAACGATCTTCCTGAAGAGGAGGCTGAAGCTATAGTTGATGAGCGATGGTTCAAGGTTGGTAAGAGACGAGTTCAGAAATTTAAAGTTCGATTCAGAGGCTTTCCTCCAGGACACGACGAATGGAAAACTAAACAAGGGCTCAGGAATGCACCCGAAATTCTGGAAGCATGGTTCAAACAGAAAGAGGCATCCAAACATTGAACGTCCAAGACAGACTGATGACGACAACTATTAAAACTCATACTTAAATTATTTCATGCATGGTCACCATGTACTGAATTGGTACAGCATCTGTTCCACCACAATCTCAAAAATCGTACCACAAAATATACACTTATAAGGACAATATTGAAACGCCACATCCAAATGTCATTATGCCTCGGACCGACAATCTATTATACCCAACTCAACACTCATTTCCACGCTTCAGATAACCCTGTTCATAGCCGCGCGACGTTGAGCCTCATGGCTGATGAGACGCGTTCCACCAAGAAACAAACGCAAAAGCAAGAAGGTGACAGTCTTTGTCTCTGAAAAACCCATAAAAGCAGCCTCAAACTGGCACTCTCTGTATTCCCTATCAATTCCTCTCAATCCTATTTCTCCTATGTCTTTCAAAGCTACTTCAATGGCTCTTGTCCACGTCGACGCTGCCAATCCCTGCACAGTTCTTGCCGAATCCTTCCCCCACGCCGGTATGAAGGGGATCATCTACGGCAATATAGGCACTCAATTTATGCCAAAAGCCTATCCCGACCATGCCGTCGAGCCCCACTTCGACCAAGCTTCTAGTCGGATGGTTTACCGGGGAACCGAGGCCGTTCTCAATCCAATCTTCGACAAATTCCATTTCACTGCCCGACTTGTAGTCTCCGGAAGCGATATTGACAAAGAGTTGGGGGAATTGCCACATGGTATCCCGAAGGATCTTCTCAACTCCGAGTTAGCTATGCCTATCAACGCGGGTCAGTTAATTTATTTCGACGAAATTTCAGGACTGACCTCTCCTATAATAGATCTTGTTGAATCCGCGGCCTAGAACTTAATCAGTCCCGGTTCACTTCTCCCGCAGTATGACTATGCGGAACAGTACTTTGTGACTGTTTCATTGTTCTATGTGCTCCATATGTACAATTTCTATTAGATATCTCTTTATGGTAGTTATATTCATTCCACATGTATATAAGCTGGTAGTTCTCTACGTGAATCTACAGTGTGCTTGAGCTTCTACGTCTCGCCTCTATAACTCTCTCAACTCTCCTGGTAAGTAGTAGTTGTAGTAATGTAGTAGTCCACTGCGCTAGGCGTCATGCCGGCTCTACAGGTTATGGGCCCCGGTTAGCCCTACTACATTGACAAGCACCGTTATGGCTGCTGTCAACAACAAGCACCCTTATGGCTGCTGTTGCTAGTCGATGACGAGTGCCCTAACAGGCTGCTGTCTATGGCTAACTAGGCTACGCCTGTACATGCCATCGACCTCTTTATTGAGTGTTCGATCTATGGCATTGATGAATCATCCTTCGACGACATCGGATCTAAAGGATCCAGTGCTCATCATTGAGCATAGCGCCCATCATGGCTGCTTACCCTGTGTTTTGATTAGACGCATGCTGATGCTGTCTTTTCACAGATCCAAACCCAAACCTTTCAATCCAACAATATGTTCGATCTTAAGAAAGTCTTCGAGAAGAAATTTGATGGTACCTTTTTCCTTCAGTGGTATAAACCCACCTTCGATGGTGTTGCCATGGCTGAAAAGCTCTATGACAACCTCACCAGTGTTGAAGCCGAGCCAGAAATGCCTCATGGTCCTGCCGCCACTACTGGCGAAGGGGATGACCGAGTCAGAGTCTATGGTGACCCCGATGATGCTCAGCTTGCATTATACAACCTGCAGCATAACCAGTGGAGGCAGAACAACCAACAGTTCATGGGGTTCTTTAGTCTCACGATGGTTAAAGAGCAGTTCAATGTCATAAAAGGCATGAAGGCTTGCGATGCCTGGAAGAAGTTGGACAACATCCATGGCTCCCCGACCCTCTCCGTCATTTATGGCGACTTCCTAAAAACCATCACCTTCACGCTTAACCAGCAGAATCCCCTTGGCAGTATCGCCAAGTTGAAGTCCTACTTCGAGCGCCTTGACACGGTTGGTGTCAACATCCCTGAGCTTATCAAAGCTCTCATCCTCGTCCAAGCCATCCCGAAAGTCTGGAAGCGGCTGCCTCTAAGTGTTTGCATGACTATTCGCACCTTGGAGAAGTCGAGGTTGATGATAAAGCTAGTTGAAAGTAGACTACTGGGGCAATTTCTGCAGCTTACCAGCCCTTTGTGGGCAACCAACCTCTTCAGCCACCTCAATGCACGGGTTTTCAAGGGAACTCACAATCACGCCACCGAGCAAGAGCAATCACACGTAGGGGCCATGAGCCAGGCAATGCTGGACTTGACCCTTGGTGAGTACTGTTCCTTTTGTGCTTCTCTCAGCCTGCCTTTTCTAACATTTCCTTTACCAGGACCATCCTCCTCAGTCAGTGCAGCTCCCGGTGAAGAACCCTCCATCCCTGACACGCCCACTGCTCCCCCTTTGCCTCACGCTCCTCTGGAAGCACCCTATGTCACTCCTCAAGAACCAGCGGCAGAGGTGGCAGACTCGCCCATCGGCGATAATCCAGATGACCTTGCGTGTGACGTTACAGTGACATTGCCAGCGTGCAATGATACAGTGACCTTGCCTGCCACATCAGAGCCTGCTGCCGCACCGGAGCCTGCTGCATCCAGCACTCGTGCTCGTTCTCGTGCTCGTGGGGGTGCTGCTACTGGTGCTGGTGGTACTCGTCACAGCACTCGTACAGCCCCTGGTGCAGAAGCTAACAACAATGAGGAGGCTCTGCCCGCAAAGCCCAAACAAGCTCCCAAGAAGAAGAAGTAGTCCATATTTGTTACACAATTTTCACTTCCCGACCGTTTTCTTGGTGTACGATTCTTAACTACATAGCTGTGTTATAGGTACACGTTTGATATGTACTTACGAGGCTACTGTACGACAATTCACGAACCAATTTCTGCTTAGCCAAACTTATACTCATGTGAATTGCTCTTCTGAGTTGTACAAACAACACCCATTGAGCCCCGTCTTTGAGGGCACAACCGTGTCACCGCCCATGATTGGATACACTCTGAGCAACCAGTTTTATTAGGGTATTACAAGTAGTGGGGGAGTAGTTATAAGCAACTCATTTTAGTACCTAAATAAGGTCGTATGGCCTAGTGGAAAAAAAAGCCAACATGGCGAGGGACCTTGCAAGGGCTGGGGGACCCCATCATGAGGCCTGGGGTTCAATCCCAGGGGCTCACAATAAATAAAGGCAGGTCGTAAGAGGCTGGGCTCGCAAGAGAGCTCCGCCCTTACGATACAGGTTTTTGCCTGCCTTGTAACCGCCCCAACCCTGCCCTATCCATTACGGTAATCCCACTTCCTAATAAGGCCTTAAGAGGTCGACTATGCCGGCTCTTGTGATATTTCACTGTTTATGGTAAGCAATTATATTACGATTTGTATTATGAAGCATTATGGCCCTTACAGGGCCTTATAAAACAGCAAAATTTTTTCCGACATACCCTGTGGTGAAGGCTACCCCCTTCCAAAGGGCTCTAATGCAGAAGAAGGTGGGATTTAATAGGACTTGATCTTTGTTATCATCTTCTGTTCCAATTTTGTGGACCACTCTTCATGACAAGGGGTCACTTTTGTTGGTAGTACCAGGTTCATGGATCAGTTTGAAATTGAAATGGGTTAAGAATAAGGCCCATCGGGCTTGCTGTTGATTGAGGTTCTTTGCTGTGTGGAAGTATTCCAGGTTTTTATGGTCGGTCCACATCTCAATCTGTATTGGTGCTCCTTCCAGTTAGTGTCTCCAGGCCTCCAGTGCATGAATGATTGCCAGGAGTTTGTTGAGCCAGCATAGTTAAATGCACAGTGGGTAAAATGAAATGAACCTCACATGGGTGATACTTGTTACGAATTGCCCCACTATTCTTCTTGTTTCTTTGGTCCCCGGATTATTTCCCTTGACTTCCCTTTAATTCTACTTCATTCCATATCCCCAGTATCGCATTATGACTTCCTTGATGTTCCAGATCATTCCATACCTTGTGTTCATCATTCCATATGATTCCCATCATGATATTGCTGTACTTGACATCCCTTGATTGTTCATCAGTTTCTACCTGTCCCCTTTGATGTTCCACATTGTTCTTCATTGTTCTTTGATCTTACTATACTTGGATAGGTTTCCATGACTCAGAATGCTGTACCATTGTGATATATACTCATGGACACCTGTAGATAGTTCCCCAGCTTGTCCACTTTGTTTCCACACCCAGTACCTAGTGCTAGGTGTTCTGTGCAATGCCACTGCTTCTACCCTTGACCTCTTGACCCGGATGAGGTGGCCTGAGAGGCTTTAGACCTTAGCCTCGTTCTTGACAATACTTAAGTGCAATAGACTGGTGTAGTCATATATTGAACTGAGGACTCCTTGCCTCTTTCTACCTAGCTTTTATACTAAAGTCCTTGCCTATCTACTAGTCATATAGATGTTGGTAAGTGTGAATACACTTACTGATACTACTACTAGAAGTAGGCATAAGTTCCTATGCTGAATGAGCAACATATAAGCAGATACATGGTAGCTAGATTATAACTGGTCTGCTAAGTATAACAGTCTGTTGTGCCTCGCACATTGGAGGCTCTACTAATGCTATTCGCTGTAAGTGTGTGCATGAGAGTAAAATACATATCTACAGAGTCATTCATGGTGAAGGTAGATACATAGTATGAGACTTACATGAGAATGCAAGTGTAACTAGGAACAAGTCCTATCATTAGTTGAATGTGTACACAACACGTCAACAATGTATCACATGATATCCAACATGTTCAACAGAGTTCTTTATCATGGATCTCATAATTACATTCTGCTTCTGAAAGGGACTTGGAGAGGTATACGACTGGATGCCACTTCTCATCTCTTCCACCGGGGGCAGGCACTGTGTGAGTTGACCCTGTGAGTTGGGCTGTGAGTTGGTTGTGAAAGGAATGGGTCGGTGATCTGGCTTACTCTGTTTCAAGTTAGCAAAGTCTTGGTACTTTATGTACATAGCAGGCCAATGATAAGATACAGATGAAGATAATGATAGTCCCCAAGATTTGAGAGATAATTGCCTGATGGCACATGCTGCCAGAGGTTCAAGATTTTCAGGTTCAACCACTGCGAAAATTTGTGGCTGTGCAGGGCTTCGCTCTCTTCTCATCCTCATCACCAGTGCTGCAACAGGCATTCTTAGCGCATCTTGTCAATAGATAGACTCCTCAAGTAGTAAAGTAATATCTATAGACAAAGTACATGAGGTCCAACCACAGAAATGTGCTGAATGTCTCGAGTGAGTCAATGTACAAAAGCTGTAGTGTGAATACTGAGCACTGAGCATAAGCAATGTTTCACTCAACAGGCTAATCAGTTTCTCGATCTTGAAGCCCAGGTCGATGGAGAGGAGGAGACAGAAATAGACGAGGTAGAACATGGTGCGCACCTCCTTGCTTTCTCGAGTTCAAATAAGTTTACATTTGACAGACAAGTTTATTTTGGAAGATGATACCTACAAAACCAGTCCTCCCCCATCCCCCTCCTCCGACCCGCAGAGACTGCATGAAGAGGCCACAAGCTTGGAGGAACTAGCAGTGGGCATACAGAGCAAATATAGACGTACACACACGTCCCACATCCCACCTACAGAGTCACAGGAGCGATTGAAGCACCTCCATTCTTGTCCGACTCTTTGAAAGGTCAAGTCTAGTGTTCGTGACCCTTCTCTTGGACGTGATCCCACCTGATTCTCTTGTAGAAAGGACAAGAATACTCAATATGTGTCTATGCCCTTGAACAATTACTCCACTCCACAGAGCCTCCGATCTCGTCCATCTTTTATTGTTTTGAGTATGATGGTTATGTTATAGTTGAGGCGCCAAACCTTGTATTGGCTGCAAAGCTACTGGCCCATCACTCTGCGGTATAGATGCGCCACACGCCGGTGTAAATAAAACCTAACTAATATAGCCAAATCCCCCCAACACTGGATGTGGCTGAAAGGCATGGGAAACGTGGATTGGCGTTGATCAAAAGTTCCGCTCTTAGTCAGACTGCACCAAAGCTGATGAAATCGATACAAGAAGTTCTTCTACGAACTAAGCGAAGCTCCGCACTTGTCTAAAGCTTGGAGGGAGTGTGTATGTGTGTGTGTGTAAGTTGGTAGGAGGGAATATATTTCAGAAATGTGAAGAGCGATGTGTGTGTGTGTGTGCTGCGTAAGTTTGTTCTGAGCCTCAAAGCAACTGCAGAAGAACCCCTAAGCGTTCAGAATACCCAAAGTTCAAATACCCAAGTAACAATAATGACCCCAAGTGGTCTACCCAAACCAAAGACCTTGCCAATCAGTCAATGGAACGAACTCCTTAGCTCAAACACCTCGGAGGTTCAACTAGCCTTGCCAATCGGCGTAGTTGGATACCAAATAAG
>JANHQD010003303.1:0-34641 GCA_024721195.1 Marasmius sp. AFHP31
CACGGCTTGTGACAGCTGAGGTGGGCCTTAGAGGGGGGGTTTCTTGTACGTGAGAAACCCCCCCACGAGGCCTACCTCGGAAATGAGGCCACTTTGGGCCCGTCACCGCCCTTCCTCCCAACCACCTCATCATCGACCTCGACGTGTTCGGCGGTATCCTCCACTGATTCGTCTGTCACGGAACACTCAATATACCACCTTCGAGGGTTCTTTCGAGGTTTTCCCTTCCATGCGCGTGGGTGTTCAAGCACTAGCGAGCACCTCAAGAACTCGAATGCGGCTGCATCGGCTTTCTGGAGGCTCGACAAAATCAATAAAAAACCGGCTTTCACTACTGATGAGCTTGGGATGGACTACTAGCTTGTTCTTCTAGTGCTTGTAGATCATGAGAGGTACCTACTCGGGATTTTGGTGCGTGCTACATCTCCCTCCCCTCGAGGCTCCTCAGGCTCAATAATATCATTATGAAAATCACGCGCAGGATATCGCTTCAACACATGGAAACTATCGAAAACTACGAGCTGAAACTTCGAATCAGCTGGGTCTAAGTCCTTGCGCGGACATGTGAAGGATGCCGGTGATGCTCACACCATCGCCGCTCAGAGTCAATTCATCTATACCTCTGCCAACGGCTCACCCGGTAGATCAAATGCTCCCATTGATTTCTCGTTATACAGCTCGTTCGACATTTTGTTCTAGCCTCTGCATACAATAAGCAGCCAGTCGTCATCACCTCATCACCTCATCACCTCATCACCTCCTCACCTCCTCACAACCTCATAACCTCTACCTCAGCACCTCGGTCTCTCCTGCAAAATATCGCGACACTTTTCCGGGACCTTGGTATGTTTTCCTGAGCTCTAGAAAAGTCAGAGATTGAACGTACCATTTGTGAATGTATAATTGCTTCGGGTTTGGCAGGCTTCCTCGCGCTCGGAAACCTCCCTCCTTTTGAGTGCGTATCAATCTCTTTCTCCCAACGACACTTGAACTCGCCATTCTCTAGTGCCCTAGGCTACATATCGCCCCTGAACAATTTTGGGAGCCTTTTTCTTGTCACATCAGCACCTTCACCCACGACTATGAATCAACTCACTCGCCATCGACGATTGTTCAAAGAATCTTGTTCCACCCGCAGATGGAGGTCGGAGGTATGTATACAATACCTGCCTCTTTTTGCCATAATTTCAGTCACTGAAAGTCCGAGTATAGATCTCAATAACGAGCATAGTCCGACGGAGCCTATTCAAGAACATGACGAGTTCAACGTACTGGATCGCTGTGTAGTATAGTCGCTACTACAGCTACATAAGTACATCTCTGAGGTAGTTAGTATGTCCCCAATCATCGTAGCTACACTTTTATTTTGAGTACTAATCAGTATGTACTCAAACATAGAACCATTTTTCTGAACCTGTGCGGCACAACGGATACCGAGACTGATACACTCTTGACCGCCGCAAACCGGGTTTTGCCGGAAACATATGGAAACATATGATCGATGTTGTTTTGGTACCCATCCTGAGTCGGTTGACGGCCCAAATCTGTCCAAGATATTCTATGAGATACTGAGATCACGGTACGAAAGACGTGTGAACTATTGAACTCTAGGTAACTCAAGGATATAGGCCATACCAACAAAACTAACGTTCGACTCGACTGTTTAACGGGATGGTTGTTACGACTGTTTCAAAAAATCTCGTTAAATTGTAGGAGATAGATATCTATGTATATATGGTCGCTGCGTACTTGCTTTTGTGAGATTCCTCAATGTGGTACGTAGGGAAAATACAAGGTTGTGGCCGAGAACGCCGGGCACTCCCAACCACCCCATATTTCAGACGACAGCAACCTCAGTTCAACGCAGTGTGTGACTCAAAACCGTATTTCAATTCTTCTCAGTGTATTCCGCCTCATACAACCTATGTTTATGTGTAACACTCGAGAAACAAATAAAAGTTGAGCGAAATCCTATGCTTTCGCAAGACGGCAGTCTTCCCGCACCACGCAACATCTGTAATCACAGACGTTAAGCAGATGCCATCACAATTCTACCTGAATCACAAGGTTTGAACAAGGAGTGAGATTCTCAACTGTCTAGTGATGGCTGAAACTCACGTACCTGGTGTATGTACAACAGTACATCTGCTCGTGCTCTGTAAGTGCGGCGTCTTCACAAGCGCGAGAGCAGGAAGTGAGTAGAGACCTTCACTGAAACTGAGTGTTTGAGAAAGTATTCTAGAGTCCTAATCACCCAGACTGAACGGGAATTGAGGTACCGCTCATACTGTCGCCTCCCCGCATTACCCTATGGACGAGCCCCTGCCGGGCTTTCCCAGTTATCCAAATCCTGTCGATCTTCACGACAAGCAAAACAGGATTGCTTTGAATTCTGCGTGAGTACATCATTCAGCTATAAACATTTTCTGGATTGATTCACATGAAGGGAAAAAATGTAGCGTACCAGATTGATCCTCCCCTACGCGCACGCCGTATGAGATATATCTTTGCAAGCCCAGATATAACCCAATAACAGTGAGTTGCCCTCAGAGACAAAGGCAAAGCTATATATTCTGGGCCTGCTTGAGAACCAAATCGTCTGAGGAGAGGCGGCGGTTTCTACATACCTCGGATCTCCTCGATGTGCCATATTTGAGATATATCTTCAGGAGGGCATGCATAGTCTCACGACGCTGAGTTCCCACCGTATAGGATGTCTATAAGCATGTTCTGGGGCGGGAAAAGATTCAAGATTGAGTGAATTTAACGTACCTCTCATACACCCTCCCGCTTGTACCATATAGCACGGTATTGCTCGTATCTTCAAGAAGCCGCTTGATATCGCTCGGGAGCGATTTGAACCGAGTCTCAGCGTCCTTGGTAAACGGTTTTAGCACCCAACCATCCGTAACAGAAGAAAATGCCACATACCTCCTTCGAGGCCTACCTCCTCCATGCACCCTGGAGCCCGTATATCTCCACATCCGTTCGCCTAAATTGTTCGGAGCGACTCTCCTCGAGTTAAGACCATGTATGGTGCTATTTGAAGTCCATACTGTTCTAGATGGGTTTATGGTCGATATGCGCTGCAGTGGGCAGCGAGGTGGTGGAGGCTCGGATGAAAACCGTGGTAGGTACCAAGATGTCGCTTGTTTGGCTGGATTTTCAGGTTTGTTGAGGCGGGCCATATGGGAGGAGAATATTACTATCAAGAGGTAGAGAGGGAATGAATGTGCGAGTGCGTCTTGGAATGTGTTGAGGTTGATGAGGTGGTCGGAGGAAAAGGACTGTGACGGGCCCGAGGCGACCTCATCTCCGAGGAGGGCCTCATAGGAGGGTTTCTCACGTACAAAGAACCCCCCCTCTAGGGCCACCTCACGCTGTGACAAGCCGTGCCTAAGGTGGGGGTCTACGGGGTCGGTATCGGCACTGGGACCGGCATCTCAGATCTCAGAGCCCAGACCTGTTAGCAATGCGTGCGGTTTCAGCACCTGCACCACAGCATCTCTCTCCTCGAAACCTCACATGGGCAATGATCCTCCGAGTACTAGTGCTAGACTCTATGAGTCTAGTACGAATAACTACGGCAACCGAAACGCAACTTACAACAACAACAACATTTTCAATAACTATCATCCAAGCGAGCGTACCGGCCGTGAGTTAACGCTACTCTCCAGAGACGAGAATTTGAAGGATTGTACTTGCAATTTGCAGCTCCTCCGGCACGATCAGGTATCGAAATCCTTGCCGACTACATCGCTCCTACCGCCCTTCACTCCTCTGGCACCCGAGATGCTCGAACCGCGTGCCTCCCAGGAACAAGGGTGGGCATCGTCGAGAAGCTCACTAGCTGGGTTGAGGACCCTTCGAAGAAGCATCGCGTGTGTTGGGTTACTGGGGGAGCCGGGGTGGGCAAGTCAGCGATCGCTCAGACGATCTGCGAGACATCTCGTCGAAAATCTCAACTCGCCGCCAGCTTCTTTTTCTCCCGGAATGACACCTCTCGATCTACTTTAAATCCGTTCTTTCCAACTCTCTCCCACCAGCTCGCAATCACCCCAGCGTTCCAAACTGCTGGGTTGTCATCGTTCGTCGAGAGCACCATGCGCCAAACTCCAAACGTGCTCCTGAAAACGAATTTGGAAGGTCAAAATCCCGGAGGCGAAATCCAGGGAACGAATTTGGAAGGACAATTCCAGTCGTTGATTTTTCAGCCTTGTGTTCAGATACATGCAAAGAAGTGGAAGGCACTACCCAAGCTCGTCGTCATAGACGGACTTGACGAATGCATGGGTGGGTCCGGTACCACCAGCGCCAGTCAGGCACAGGAGACTCTCCTATCCATCATCAACAACGCGACTACTACCAACCCTTCAATTCCACTCCAATTCATGATATTCAGTCGACCAGAGCACACTATCCGAAACTTCTTCCAGACCACCCTTTCCCACGAACCTGTGGATACACGCGATTTCAACGGGGAAGTCGACCGCGACATCAGAGCATATCTAGTGAAAGAATTCTCTGCTCTTTCTGACTCGCGACCCGAAGTCTTGGCGATGGGAGGCTGGCCGACAATGGAGTCACTCAACATGCTTGTACACAAGGCAGACGGACATTTCATCTACGTCGTTACCGTGATGAAATATATCACTAGTAACCATCCGTCGCCAGCAGACCTGAGGGAACGACTGGAGATTGTTCTTCATACAGAAAGGACCACATCCCATCCCGACCTCAGTGATCTCGACCAGCTGTACCACACTATTCTCCGACGGTTCGGCAGTGGTGACTTGCAGACGAGGATATTGCTACCACTCCTACAATTCATAATCACTCCACACGATTTCCCATTGGAACTTGAAGGTCATTTTCCAGATCGAAATCAACATCTCATCGCGGCACTCCTGAGTATCGACTTTTATCAATGTTCTACATTACTCTCTCAGCTGCGTTCGGTCCTTCACGTTCCGGACGACCCCCATAATGGGAACGTTACAGTCCTTCATGCCTCCTTTTCGGACTTCCTGGGTAACGGGCAACGTTCACACGAGTTTCAGGTCCAGCCGTTACTGAACAACTCCTACACCAACCACTTTTATTCTTGTTTACTTTTCGTTCTCAACCGACAGCTACACCAGCATCAAGGAGGTGAACATATAGATCCCAAAGATTGGAGACTGGATCTGTACTCGCTCGATTTCTGGGAGATTTTGAATCGAAAGAGCCCACAGATTAACCTGAGCGAAGAAGTTCTATCCGCTATCATCAACTTTGATCTCTATGGATACTCAAATATGATACTCGATAGGTTAGTTTTTGTCCCCCTCTTTCATTCGGCAGTAGAATCACCTATACATCCAGCGAATGGGCCACAAAAGCATTTCGGGGATGCCGGTCAATGAATTGGAAGGAATCTCTCTTCCCATTTCATGAGTAAGAAGTCATTCATGCGATTCATTGGCGAGTCTAAATTACTGATAACCCGCCTTCAGCTACCGTACCTACACCTTGCAATACCACAAACACCGCATGGGCCCTGCTGCAAAGCGCCGCGAATTCTTCCATTGCTTGTTCGTCTTGCTTTCCAAGAATCTGCGGTATATACGACATATAAATGCCGACTTGAAGGTATGCAGCCTTGCGAGTCAGCATTACTCTGCCTAACCTCAACCTGGTTTTAATCTTTCATATACAAATCAACATGACCGAATCAGAACAATGGCAGGACTTTGCGTTATTATAATTACTTTGAGGATGATTGGTTGATCATTTTGCCGAAGGACAAGAAAAACAGGAAGATATCTCTTTCCCGTCTGGGTTGTATCGCCGCTCTAGAATCAACGCCACGGCCAACCATATTGCCTTCCTACATCAGTGTGCTTCTTCAACTCTTCCCCCGGACTGCATGGGACAGCTGGAGCATCACGTCGTCATTAAACGTGTTGCCCCTCGGAGATCTAGAACAAGCAACATCCAAATTCAGTGGAGACAAGTTCGAATTTTGTCTTGTCAGACGGCAACAGCGAAAACAGTTTACCGAGGAGTTGGCAAAGCTTATACCCGGTAATAGACACTTGGAGCCTCCTACCATTTCGACCGCGACGTTTGACAACTTAGTCAAAGTCCTGACGAGCACAACAATCAGAGACCCTCAACTTAGCAAAGAGAGCAACAATAAGGAGGTAGGACCATCGCAGGGAGTCAGGAAGCTTTTTCGTTTTTTCTCATAGCAGGAAGTCGTGTTTGACTACGATCAATTCAGCGGCGGGAAAGATTCGGGCTAGGGATGCATAAGTAGTTCCAATTTTACCATTTCTCACGTAGATAGTATGTATTCAACTCAATGAACACGGACCCGATCATCCAGGCAGACCAGGATTGTAAGACTCAAAAGCACCCGGCCGGGGTTTTGAGTCGTCCGTCACCATCATTTCTCTAGATCCTAGCATGAAATTGAGCATGATCCACAGGACATGAACGCGATTCGGACACTTGCCTTGCATAAAATCCTTGATTCTCTCTCCACACACCCCAGCCTGAAGTCCCCGTCGTCCAGCTTGGCAGACGATAGCCGTGAGGCGGATGCCGTTCCTGGGCCACTCGCGTCTGGCTCTGTAACCGAAATCTATCATGCCTTTCCGGATCACTCGCGTCTGGCTGGCTGTACTAAAACCCACTATCCGCCTCGATAACATTTACGAGAACCTCGGGACTACACGCAGATGCCAGATCTTCGACCGGAAGTAATGGTAGCCCCTCGACTTTGGCGACCAACCTTGAGAAACAATTAGTAGCAGGATGCGTTTAGCGGAACTACCGAGACCTTTTAGAATCTAGTCAACATTCTAACGGGTACTCCAATAAAGTCTCGTCGAAAAAGAACGAGAAAGTGCGGAGTATGGATCAAGTACGTGCAAGTACTAGTAGCCCGAGTGACCATTTCCTAGTACCCGCATACATAATCAGCGGTCTAGTGACGTTTGCGACGCTGCAAGTTTGCTCTTGTATCTTCCAACTCCCGCTCTCTCTGTGCCAACAGCCTCTTATACTCCTTTCTCTCCCTCCTCCACGCTTCTTCAGCCGCCACATGTTTCTCAGCCCGTTGGTCGTACGCCTCACTCCAATCCGCCAACGACTCCCGCGCAGCCTCCAACTCATCCACCACCCTCTGACACTCTCTTGTCTCCACCTCAAACTCCTCATCCACCTGGTTTCTCTCTTCACGGTATCGTTGGGACCGTGCCTTCTCTGCCTCGAGACTCTCCCTCGTCCGAGCAAGCGCATCATTCAAGGCTTTATTCCTCCCCTCACAACTCGCCAGCTCGTCTCGAACCCTCGCCAGCGCGACCACACCTTCACGATGCGTGGTCTCGAGAGTACGATAATCCCTGGTGAGCCGCGAGACGGTTGCCTTCGCCTTCTTTGCCTCCTCCCTCAACCTCTCCACCTCCCGATCCAACTCCCTAATTCGTGCCTCGTCTTCAGTTCTCTCAACCCCGAAAGCCTGCTGGGCACGAGTGTGCTCATCGATCAGCTTGGCAATACGAGTATCCCGTCTCTGGACAGCCAACCGGAAACGGAGTTCCCCATCCGATGCTGTCCGGAGGCGCGCTTTCGCCTTTGAGAGCTGGATGTCTCGTTTCTTGAGGGTCAAACGGAGACGATGGTTTTCCACCCGAGTGGTTTGTTTCAGGGTTCGAGCATGGGATGCCTTTCGAGAGCTTGGTTGGTGCCGTTTATGGGGAGTTTCCTGAGTGTCGTGGTGCTCAGGGTTGGCTGAACGCGATGTTATGGAGATGAGGTCTTCTTGTTTGACGACTGGGGCGAGGAGTTGTCGGTTGGGTGCAGTGGGAAGCTGATCTTGGCGTTTGTCAGACTGGATGGTCAAGAATATCGAATCAGAGATCACGACAGGGTGAAGAAACGGGTTGGTAACTCACTGAAGCAATCGTAACGTTCGCTTCATTCATTTGAGTATCTAATCCTGCTATCTCGCCGCCGCCATTGAGATTAATCACCGCAACGGCTGGTTCATCCATCAACCCGCCATCGACGAAAGAGCTATTTTGTGTATCCATTCCGACTCCGGGACCAAAGCTCGACTCTGAGCCTGATGGCTCGCCTTCAAAGACACACACGCTAGTTTCCAAATGGTGGTCGTTGTCATCGCCGATATCGTTTTCATCAACGTTGTCCAAGCAAAGCTTTTCGACCTCGGCGAGGTCGTGCATTTCATCCGTTTGTGGGTCTTGCAACTGGCAGTACCAGGTTTTAGCATGAGACAAGTGCTCTGACGCAATAACAACGCACCTCGTTCCCTCTTTTGTTCATCTCTGAGTTTGGCGTTTCCTGTTGCAAAAGGTTTGGGTTCCTCGCCCGACTCAGGTCAACCGAGTTCTACCAATGATTTTGCTCAAGACGCGAAGAGAAGAAGTAGAAACGATTCACTCACCTCGCCCATCCTTTCAGCATCGAATTGTAGTCCTTCTGTCCTTTTGTGCTCCTCGTCGCTAATGTACATAGTTACATCTTCTTGAGCCAAAGAGAACGTCGAGTTGGCGACGTTGTAAACGACTAGTGGTGAATGCTGCATGCCTATTCAGTGGATGAGGTATGTTGAAGCTGAATGTGGCTTGGTTCCAAGCGTTGAACTTGGAGGTGGTCCCCTTTTAAGTTTTATACGGAAAGTGGCCGATCACAGGCATTTTCTGAGTTTTGGTTCCGCGACTTCAAGGGCTCTGATGCGAGTCTTGAGTTGAGCTCTACAATCTCCTCTCAAATTTGGCCACTGTAAGCTGATATTACAAGGAAAAAAGTGGATGAAGAGTCAGCGAAAATTTTGGAGGGTTCGCGGGGTACTGGCACATACAATGCCATAGATCCCTGGGCACTGAGGTGCAAGGAGATCTGATCCCCATAATAGGCTCGGGTGTTTGATTCTCAGAGCCCATAAGAGAAAGTCAAGTAGACGGTCGAGAGTGCTAGTGAATAGTCGACGAGCTTTGCCATGAGAGGAGAGAAGGGTGAATAAGCGCCGGGCAAGACCAAACAAGACACATACAAGCGGTATGTAAGCGCCCGGAACCCTCACTCAAACCATCGTCACCAAGCCAACTGCTCGAGTTTTGTGTTGCACTGGTGGCTCAGTGAGTTCACGGCAGCTCATGCATCATGACCAGCGAACACACCTGCTTTTGGATAGTTATCAACAACCTCAGCCTTCAGGAGAGCGAGCAAAAGATTCTGCTATGAACAAGCAACCCTCGACCGTAATCTCGACGTGGCCGCTTCGCAAAACCGTTTTCAAGAACCTTCTCCTACCCAACAAACTACCACTCGAGGGAGCTCTACCATAGTATCACTCGCAGACCTTAGCTCCGTCCCTGTCGCCTCAAACACAATTCACTCAGCGCGAGCTCAGATCAATTCGTGTGACACTCGACCGTATTGACAAAGCTCATTCATCCTCCTGGGATCGGACAATTGTACTTCCTCCATTCCTCAAGACTAGAGATGCTCTCAAGCGAACCTTCAGTCTGCGGCATGTATCCTTCCTCCCCGTGGTCGGGTCCGACTCGTCATATGGTGACGACATTCTGCTTACACTTCTGAAAAAGAATCGGAAGTTATCCGAGCGGCGAGGCGGATAATCACACAACTCTGTTCTGTTCCCATCTCCTGTCCGTGGGGCTCGCTGCCCGACAGAGCACAGATATGAGCCGGCAGTCTGCATGCATATCAGTTTCGTGCCGAATCGGGATTGAAGCCCAGACCATTTCAAGGAGAAAGAGATAAGGACCCCAACTTACTTATAAACAGTTATAAACGTTCTATCTTTATCATCAACCTCCTCCAAGCGCTCTCGGTTGCTCACCGAAACATTTGCAATGTCGATTTATCATCTACCCCGATTCCTCGACGATCGAGTCACCATATTTTTCCCACCTCCTATTCCGCTCTTCTATAAAAACCCAACATCGAAATCCATCAGTCTCATACCGAAATGCCAGCCATCCAAAATTCCTCAAAGTCTTTAGTCCTCGTAACCGGCGCGACTGGATACATCGCCGCTTGGGTCGTTCGGAACCTCCTCGAACGAGGATTCGACGTCCGAGGGACCGTTCGTTCGCCCTCAAAAGGTCAGGAACTCCTCAGCGTCCTCGAGAAACAGATTCCTGGATACGGTAGTACCGAAGCAAAAGTGGGCAAATTCGACTTCGTTATAGTCGAGGACATCGCGAAGGAAGGGGCATTCGACGAGGCAGTAAAGAGCGTTGATGCTGTCGAGCATGTCGCTAGTCCGTTCCATATGAACGCAGACGACCCGAACGAGTTGATTGAGCCGGCTGTAAAGGGTACTGTCGGTATATTGGAGAGCGTGAAACAGTACGGGGATAAGGTCAAGAGGGTGGTCATCACTTCGTCTTGTGCGGCGGTTGGTTTACCAATGGATAAACCGATGGTCTTCGACGAAAACAACTGGAACGATATAGCGATTAGGGAGACTCAAGAGCTGGGCAGGAAGGCTCCGGGTGTTACGAAATATAGGGCGAGCAAGACATTGGCAGAGAAAGGTGAGCTCTCTTACTTTTCCTTCAATTCTTGGTGGCAATTTAACCCTCCTTATAGCTGTGTGGGCATTCGTGTCCGAAAACTCTGGTCTGGCCTGGGATGTAGTCGTCTTGAACCCGCCGTTCGTCTTCGGGCCAGCGACTAACTACGTCCCGACTCCGGACAAGTTGGGTACTTCTGCAACGGACTGGTACAAGACAATCATGACGCACGAGCCGGGTATGTATCTGGGTTATATCTCGTTCTCTGTCATCGTCACTCACATTCCTTCTCTAGATGCCGCTGGAAAATCCGGGCAAGCACTGACGGCTAGGGTTTCTTCCTGGGTGGACGTTCGAGACGTCGCCGAAGCCCACGTCCGAGCTTTACTCAAGCAAGAGGCAGGAGGAAACCGAATTATCGTATCCGCTGGACATTTTAATTGGCAGGAATGGCGTACGTTTCCATTCTTCACTCACTCGAGATGTTGTTCACTAAACGGTTCGATCTCTCAGTCGACACTGCCAACTCGTTGAAATCATCGCCCTATACGAAGCACCCCCTGTCAAAGGGAACCCCTGGCGCTGGTAGAGACACTCAACCTCAAGTCGTCAACAAGGCCGATAGAGCAATACGCCTTCTGGGAATCTCGCATGATAAGGATGCAGAGTACAGGTATAAGACGAGGGAAGAGACTACGAGGGATACTTTAGCAGATTTCGCAGCGAGGGGTTGGTGAGCGCAGGTAGCTTTGTGATCTTTCTATGGTATAGGTCAATTCGAATTCAGTGAAGTCTATTTGCTAATCTGGGGTCTTCCGGGGCCCGAGGGCAGGGTCATGATTCAGGTGCAGGTATCAGGGTCCAGCTATTGGTGCATGGTTACCGGGAGACATTCAAGGCCGAAAAGCCGCGAGCGTTCACATTTCTCAGCAATCGTACGCCGCTATCCTGACCGATCTGTCCCATCCCACAGTACACCTGCTACTGGTGACCACAACTCCAAGCGTCCTCCGACGGTTCACGTTGAGTTTAGTTCGCGCGACTAGCCATTTCCTTCCTTGCTTATTATGGACATACGAGTGGCGTTTCTCACCTAAACAAGACTTTTCGACATTCATCTGGCATAAGCCAAGTAAATCACCTCAGATCGTCAACCGAGCGTTATCATCCCTACTCTCATATTTACTCTATTTGCATAGCCGTCTGCTTTGACATTGCTTTGACAGGTACCGAGTTCACTTTCATCAACAACTGTCAGCGTCACTGAGCCGTCTGCTTTGACAGTCACTGCCGCCTTTTTGTCCTGACTACCTGAATAGATACTAATCGTGGGACGGGATGATATCGGTCAGCTGTGCATTTCTGGGGGCGGCCTACGATTGCTACAACGGTTGTTATCCACTTTCAACCTGAACCGTCATCACCAGTGGGTGTCTTCAGGTCTCTTCGCGATATAAGGCTGACTACTCTTTTCCGATACTAGATCATAGTTGAAGTCCCTGAGTCAATGTCCTTCAGGTTCAACCATAAATTCCCACCAGAGCTTTTGAGACAGATATTCATATTCTCAGTGCTGGACACAGCGCAGGACGACGATGATTTCACTGCACTACTCGACATGTTGCGTTACCCGTCTTTTCTAAATCCAACAAGCTATCCCTGGTCATTCTCTCAAGTATGTGGAGTGTGGCGGGGGGTTGCGCTGGACACGCCCGTTCTCTGGTCATTTATTTCTTTCACCTTCCGTTACAAAGACAACGCGGCGATGCTACACCGTTTGGATTTACAGCTTCATCGCGCCGCAAACAAACCTCTTGACATCATTGTCAGGACCGCGGATCCAGGATCACCGTCCGTCAGGCCTTTTCTCCTCGCTCTATCCGCTGTCTCGCCCAAATGGAGGCATCTATATATCGAGATACAACCCGAGTTATTCACACCATGGATGACTTCAATTCGAGGGCGACTTCAATCATTGAAATCGCTACATATCATAAACATCGGATTACCTGCCCTGGAATTTAGCGGCTTTGAAATTGCCCCAAAGCTGAAGACCCTCGTAGTCGGTCCCCAGCGGTTTTCTTTCAATCGCTTCGAACTACCACTCAATCAGATCACCCAGCTTTGCTGGATGAGTGGTGCTCTTGATTACCAGCCCATGTTCGAAGTTGGTCTTTTCCTCCGTCGTCCTATGGACGCGAACATCATCAGATCGGCAAGATTCGGCATTCACCCAGAATGGACTGCTCGTTATCAGACAAGGCAGTATATTCCCCACGCCTTCGTTTCAGAAAATTCGACAGCGACGTTCAACCACCTCACTGAATTGGAGATATGGGTTACTAAATCAGGGAACCCATCTGGGATACACCATATTCTCTCACACATTCGACTGCCATTCCCAACCCTGAAGAAGCTCACCATCTCTCCATCTGGACCCAACCGAACGGCGTTGTCTGAGTTTCTCTTGGCACGATCTCACCAGCAGCCCTTGAAGTACATCTCTATTCCTCGCGTGGAGATGCCCCCGAACGAGTTCTCTGCTTTGCTTTCCTCTCTCACGTTGCTGGAGACCCTATCGTTTGGCGTTGCCGGTGGGATGTCCAACGACTTTCTGGCCTTTTTCTACCCGAATAGACAGGGTATCATTGTTGCTAATCTACGGCACCTATCCCTACGCCCCGTCGCGGGAGCCGACTCGACGTATCATGATCAGATACTCCTTGCTGTCTTGGAGAGCAGATGGAAGGGCGAGGCGATTAACTTGAGGACGAGGAGGGTGGAACTTTCATGGCCCCCGCAGCTGATCTCCGTGGATCTGGACAGGGAAGATCTGAACAGAGTATCGTTGGGCTCTCGTGAGCGTTTGGACCAGTTACGCGCGGAAGGGTTGAAGGTTGAGTTTAGGGGAAAGTGGTAACTTGAAGGATTGTCCCGCGTGAAATTCAAATCGACCACTTGCGGTCACTGGAACTTGAGAATCTCTCCTTCTCTCATTGTAATTTAATACGAACGTATTGTAGCTGTACTAACCTCAAAGTAGCTAATCGCCCCTGCTAACGGAACGCATGTTAGACTAAGTAACACACGATGGGCACGCGTCCAACAGCCAGTTATGTAAGCAGCGAGTCGCCATCCCAAACTACCACCATCACCACCACCAAAAAGTACTCGAGTACGTGAAAGATCATCGAAATAGCCACAGATATGCACTGAAAATGGATTGATTTTATCAAACAGGGTCCGATGACGTCCGAGATCCCTCTCGATGAAAGACAAAGGCTTGCGAGTCCCGCGTTTGATACCAGTCCGTGTGGCTCAGGGCATTGGGGGGCGGCTCCAAGTCGTACAGAATCCTGCACGGAGTGTTATTTCGACTTCAAACATTCTCAAAACCGATTCAGAGATCCCTCCAGCGAGCAATATGCGTCCTACACGAAGGGGAACGCGTATCCACCGTCGAAAGATGAATCGACTTACAAATCTACCGTGGCAGAGGCGAACTCGCAGATATCTTGGATAAGCGACAGGATTACACGTATGCAGAGACAAATAGCCTTGCTCGAGGAGGAGAAGGTCAGGCTGATCGACACCGTTGGAAAATATCAGCAAATGTTACGTCCGATCAACAAGCTACCGCCAGAAATCTTGGCCAAAATATTCCTGATCTGCGTCAAGGGCAACCCGGTTTTCCGTAAATCGACATCCCCTGCGCAGCTTTCCTCTTCCCTGGATCCCTCCAAACCTCCTTGGGTGCAGTCGCACGTGTGCCAGAAATGGCGCAACGTCGTGACTAGTACTTCCTCTCTCTGGACTTTGGTCCTGCTTCCCATCAGCTATCCAGGCGGAGCCAATGCAACAAAGCTTTTGCATTCTCGATGCTTCCGGCTGAAACTCCAGCTCAAACGATGTGGGGATCTCCCCATCCAGGTCGTCACTTCCACAGTTCATCCAGACTCACCCGCCGTTGGACGTTTCCTAGATCCACTCTGTTTTCATTCTCCCAACTGGAAAACCCTTCGCATTGAGCTAGACGGTCAGAACTTCCTGCCGTGGATGTCTGACGTCATAGGTCGAATTCCGCGATTGTGTTTTTTGAGCATCAAGTTTGTTGGACCGATGCTTCTAGACTTCGACTGCTTTCGGTACGCCCCGAAGTTGATCAGCCTCGTATTTACCGCCGACCCAAGGACGTTGAGCACTGAACCTTCCTTCAACCCTGGTCGACTCAAATTACCGTACAAACAGGTCAGGAATTTTCGATGGGAGGATGAGGACGCAGTGCAGACGGATGGCGCAAATCACAATACCATATCCCTCGGCTTTATCCGCCGCACTCTTTCCCTTCTTTCCGGCCTTGAGTACTGCAGTATATCTCTTCGCTCAAAATCAATCCAGTCTACTCCCATATCCATGGATGTCGTGACCTACCACCACTTGACATACTTGAAATTGGTAGACGTCGATCAAAGGTCCGGAATACACGCTATCCTTCCTTGGATGGAAGCCCCTGCACTCGACCATCTCACTATATCTTCGTCTGGACCCGACGAAACAACTTTATCCAGGTTTCTTGAGAATACGCCAAACTTAACTTACCTGTGTATCACGGCGGTAGAGATGCCCTCTACATCCTCCTCGCCCGCCTTCCGTCGTTGAATGTCCTCTCATTTGGTGTAGTGGGTGGAATAACAGACGAATACCTACTCTTGTTTCGTCCCACAGAGCCAAATGAAGGCGAATCTATCCTTCCCAATCTAGAGGAATTATCTCTCATCCCGTTAGCGGACTTCGATTCGACATACAGCGATGATACCCTTGTGACTATCCTGGAGGCTAGATGGCGGGCTGGAGCTCAGACTCCGAACACCACTGGGTGCCTGGTTTTTGTGGGGCTCGATCGGCCAGTAGAAAGCGAACGTCTGGACGTCCTTCGCATTGAGGGCCTGCAAGTTGAGATGTGGGGGCCGGGCGATGGCTACTAGTCTTCAGTTGATACCAGCGGTTGTACGGGTACTCACTGGTGTAGTACATTTAACTTGTGTTGCTAGCCATGTTTCTGATATATACTTCCCACCTTACCGTGTCCGGAACACGACATTCCGGCGGCGAGTGCTTGATCACAAGAGTATGCAACTGAAATAGACCTTTTAATCATCAGAACGAGGTCTACAATTAGTGTTTGTTAAGACTCAAATTCGATGTTAGGCCGATCTTGTAGACTGGCGGCGTAGAGGCCTCGAACGTGCAAAGTAGTGTATTCAACTCTTGTGGTGGAAAATTTCTATCGATGCCTTCCGTATCACAACGCCTCCTGCCCTTCCGAGGCTCGTACAACCAGAACGCCACCACCAATATTTCGGTCTCCAGACAAATAGGATCCTCGTGTTCCCAGAAGACGAAACTGAAAGAACGAAGACTCATGGATCATCATGATGAGACGCATGTCGAACCTTTGAGTGCACCGTGCCAACGTGGTATATATTCTGCATTCATCAACTCTGGCGGAAACAATTTACAGGCTAATACACGACCCAGCCTGAGAATCTTTGTCACATAAGAATCTCTTTCCAGACAGTTAGTCCTCAAATTATGTACAACATAGCTTTCATCAATCATTAGCAGTTATAGATCCTGTAGATGTTGAGACCCATGCACTAGCAGAAAGGGGAGCGGTCAGTCTCAAGTTAGGAACAAACAAAAATGATAACCCACTTGGTAATTATCGGCATTATTGGTCTTATCGTTCGGGGAGAGGTTTCCAACAGTGTTACAGTAGTACGCAATGTCTCCCGTGTTCGAGGTCGCATGTGAGAGCTCGTGGAGGATAACACCACCCTTGCTGGCGTTGATATCATTGATGTTCACTACAAGAATAGAGCGCGAGGTTCCTTCAATGACAAAACGACAAGTCAAGGAAGCAACGATATACTCACTACTGCAAATTTGTTGAGTATCAGGCAAGCTCCAGAATCCCTCGCAAGGGTAGATCTACGATGTCGAATGATCGATCAGTACGTCGATTCGTAAGAAAGAAACAAGTCCCAGAACTCACGTCACTGCTGGTAATCCTTCCCTGGCCGTCATAAATAAGGAGCGTGTAGGCCGTAGCCCTCGAGCAAATATTTGCCGGGTCCGTGTTACAGTGAATTTGCCTAGTGCCCGAGGACGCCAAGTCCCCAGCAATGATGTCAAACCTATACCACACCGTATCGTGGTCGGCTCCTCCAAAGAACTTGTTCCAGGTATCCGAGTTCGGGTGGCTCCTGATATCGGTAGCAGCACCTCCAGCCAGTGACCTTGCGGAGCTAAGAGAGTCCCTCAGGATCTGTGCACGTCCGGCATCACCACACGATACAGTCGACAATGACGCAGTCGGGGCAACGAGGGAACGGAATGAGACGTCGTCCTTGACTTCAACGGTGACAGGGTCCGCGGCGACGACGAGAGGGAGCTCCCCTGGGGTGGAGGTTTGGAAGATGGCGGTGGGGGTGAAGGTATATTTGCCAGTACCGTGAGGTTCAAAGTTGTAAAGGTTGGAAACGGTGTGGTTGACGGCAACGGATTGACCAGCGAGGATGGTCACCCAGTTAGCGTCGTTGCTGAGGTCCGGAGTGACCTATTCTCAGAGAGTTAGGAAGAACGCACAGTGCGGTGAAATCACGTACAAAAGCACCAGTGAAGGAGACCTGCTGGTCATCCTTTGTCACGGAGAACGAGCCGGTAGGCTGGTCGTCCAAAATGTTGTCGCTGGCGATGACTTTGATATCCTTGTCCGTAGGGTTTGACACAACCGCGGTCAGGACGATGTCGTCAATTGAACTGACAGTCGAAGATACTGCGTTAACAGAGACCTTCAGGTCGCCGGCAGCAAGGCCAAGAGCGAGCGTAGCGAAACTGAGGAGAGCAGCAGCACGGAGCATGGCGACGAAGTTGAGTGGAGAGTGAAAGAGAGTAGTGAGAGAGCACCAAAAACCAAAACCGAACGTACGGTTGGGCAGGATGGTGGTGAGTTCTTTCTCCCGCATTCCAAATGGCCTTTATACTGCTCAACTCTTCCATAAGGTACGCTATGGTATGCGGCTCCAGTCTGAGGAAACATATCACGAGTTCTCAAGTTTTGTTCCATGTAATCTGTATCGTAACCCTCTATTGCTCGGAGCGGGTAGTCATCACCCTCTTGACGGCGATCAGGAGATTAGTGTGCACATCTACTCGGAACCACATGGAGGAGGAGAATTCATGGTCATATAATACTATCTGGTTAGTACGGTTGAAGAGCGCATCATGACGGAGGTCGGAGATACATACCTTGTAACCATCAACAAAAATAGACTATATGCAATTACGATGTGAACGCACAATGTGGCAGGCTGCAATTCATCGTCCATCACGATCATGAACAAAAAAATGAGCGCTGGGATACAAGCATCCACAAAGGGGTAGGGGATATCTCTTTTATCCACTTGTCGCGTTTCACGGTGTGCATGTTTTGAATACTAGCTTTAGAAGTTGTCTCAGCCTAAAACCATGGAGGAGTGTTCCCGATATTCAAGGCGCGCCGTGTCCATGATTGAACTTTTCCAGTGCCGACTGAACGTTGAGAACGTGTGCGTGAAGCGTTCAAGAAGCATCCATTTACCCCATCTGATCCTGATGTCCATCTACAACCCGATAGGCGCATTCACGAGGCCACATTTGGAACGGGAAGACTTACATACCTATTACTACCCGTTCTTCGACGATATAGAGTTTAATTTGAGTGAAGCAATAAGCCCAAATTTGGAACCTCGCATTGTGCGAAAGACCAAACTACCACTATCCCGGCGAATGACATGTAAAACGCAGAGTATCATGATGGAAGTGGTTACTGTTGTTGAGGTGGTTCCGGGGGGCACAGTATCAGTATAGCATACCGGAGTCGAGAGTTGTGCGTGCTCACCTCTAAGCACATGTCCGAACCCGTCCCAGAGATTTCACATCAACGGGAGATTTGCCATCGATATCGCCGCTTTGATCCTTGCAACAGCATTCATGAGATAGTCGCTTGGCTCCGTCGAGGTAGGTACAGAAACAAGGTTGCAGTCTGCTCGGTCTGTAACGGAAGGATACGGAGCTAGAACCTAACGGGACGTAGGCTGATGTGCGCAAAAAGTAGATTGCACCTGTGCTAGGGAGCCCAGAAGCTATTACCGAGGGCGTTTTGCGACCGCAGTCTTGAAGACTTGCTTGAAGAATCTTCCAACATGGTTGCACGAAAAAAAGGGTGTTACGTATTAGACGCTTACGCTTTTATGACGGTACCATCGTCATTGATCACAAGTCCCCTATCTCTTGTCCCCCAACGAGCAATCCTTTATACAAATGCCCTCAAACAACTCGAAGCCTCAGTCGCGAGTAATCAGCGCTTCAGCCGAAAGGCGGGGATGTTTTCGTAGAAGAGGGGTTAAACATTAATGTAACACCAGATGCAATCGTGCAAATGAGGTACGCGTTCCCCGATTATCTCTTGTTCTAGACTGATTCTTTTTTTCTTTCGGCCAATCTCTAGTAGCGAGATACGCACGATGACATGTATGTACACGGGGACCTGTTCGAGAGGAGTATTCTTCGTGCTGAGGGGGGCGAGGAGGACAATGAGCCGATGTGGATTATTGGCTTTGATTTGGGTGGGGAGCTGAATTAGGAAGTACCTTGTCCGTATGCAAGTCTCGATACGATGGGAGGGCTGGGAAAATGTTCGTAGTTATAACGAGAAAAGATTCGGGACGGCAAACGGATTTTGGGAGGTTGAGAATCGGGATTGAGAGACGGTCAGGATAGCGGCTATCGTTGGGAACTTTTACCAGCGTATGCTACACCCAATGCACAAACTGCATGAACGGTGTCTTCTTCCTTTCAGCGGTATTGGGTTTCGGAGGAGTTTGTTCTAGCTTGAGAGGGTATTACCTCGAACACTTCGTTCGTTTTTGATCCAGAAACCAAATCCGTCCTCCCGGATAGACATTCGAGAGGTCGCTTCGGAAGTTCACGTCCGAGCTTTACTCAATCAAGAGACAGGAGCAGAGCATGTCAGCGATATTTTTCAATTGTCACAAGTGCCATACATCTGTTTCCTCACTCGACTAAGTTGATGTCCCCTAAATGGTTGGTCTCTTCAGGAGACATATTGCGAAATCCTTGAATCCAAGTACCTTACGCCAAGCACCCTCTGTCATGGGGAACCTGGAGCGCTAGTGCTGATAGTCGACCGAAGCCATCAACAACGCGTAGAGTGCAGAAAAGATAAAAAAAAAGTTAGTAAGCGTCTGGTCAGAGCGCTAGTACTTGTCGTCCCACGCCGTATTATTACGAGGCTTGAGGCCCTTTCCAGTCTGGAGTCAAAGCAGGAAATGAGATTGTGGTCGCGTTCCAAGTTGAGTACGACAAAGCGAATGCGGTATACGGTCCGGTCTTCGGAACGGGAAGATAGACTGCCGGCTTTGTAAAGTAAAGTACTCCATTCACACAACTCTCAAACTCTTAGCAGTTGTAGATCCTGTAGATGTTAAGAGCCATGCACTGATAAGAAGGGCAACAGTGAGCGTCAAGTTTTAAATAGAAAATAGCCCAAAGCCTACCTGGTAGTTATCGGCATTATTGGTCTTATCGTTCGCGTTCAGGTTCCCAACAGTGTTGCAGTAGTACGCAATGTCTCCCGTTCCCGCAGTTGCATGCGAAAGCTCGTGAAGAATAACACCTCCCTTGCTGGCGTTGATATCATTGATGTTCACTGCACGAACATGGGGTCAGCGTCTTCTGCCAATGAAAGAAAACGGTGATCTACTCGCTTCTGCAAATATCCTGAGTAACAGGTAAGCCCCAGAATCCTTCACAAGTATAGATCTACGAAGATCAATCAGTCTGGTCATCATGCATTAGTACAAGCATCGGCACTGACATCACTGCTGATAATGTTTCCCTGGCTGTCACGATAAACGCTCGTGTAAGCCGTAGCCCTCGAACAAATATTGGCCGGGTCCGAGTTACAGTAGATTTTCCTCGTGCCAGAGGATGCCAAGTCCCCAGCAATAATATCGAACCTATACCACACCGTATCATGGTTGGCTCCTTTAAAGAATTTGTTCCAAGTAGCCGAGTTCGGGTGGCTCCTGATATCGGTAGCAGCACCTCCAGCCAACGATCGAGCAGAACTGAGAGAATCCTTCAATGTTTGCGCGCGTCCAGCATTACCACACGATATGGTCGACAACGACGCAGTCGGAGCAATGAGGGAACGGAACGAGACGTCGTCCTTGACTTCTACGCTGACGGGATCCGCGTCGACGACGAGAGGAAGCTCGCCTGGGGTGGAGGTTTGGAAGATGGCGGTGGGGGTGAAGGTATATTTGCCAGTACCGTGAGGTTCAAAGTTGTAAAGGTTGGAGACGGTGTGGTTGACGGCAACGGATTGACCAGCAGGGATGGTCACCCAGTTGGCGTCGTTGCTGAGGTCAGGAGTAACCTATACCCGAGGAGTTAGAACTCAGGACAACCTACAACACGGTTCAGAACCATGAATCACGTACAAAAGCACCGGTAAAGGAGACCTGCTGGTTGTCTTTAGTCACAGAGAATGAGCCGGTAGGCTGGTCGTCCAAAATGTTGTCGCTGGCGATGACTTTGATATCCTTGTCCGTAGGGTTCGACACGACTGCCGTGAGAACGATATCGTCAATCGAACCGACAGTCGAAGATACTGCATTCACGGCAACCTTGAGATCACCAGCAGCAAGGCCGAGAGTGAGCGTAGCGAAACTGAGGAGAGCAGCGGTGCGGAACATGGTCACAGTGATGAGCGGAGAGCGGAGAGTAGTGGAAGGGCACCAAAACCAAAACTGAACGTACAGTTGAGCTGGGTGGTGGTGAGTTCTTTCTCCCGGATTTCAAGTGGCCTTTATACCTGCCCACCTCTTCCATGAGATACAGTGTCTTGGTGTACTACAGTCTGAGCAAATGTACCACGAGTCCTCGATGCGTGTTCCATCGTACCGTAATCCTCCCTTGCTCGGGTCGGGAAGTCACCAATTTCGGCGGCAATCAGTAGGATAGTGTGCACATCTCTTCGTAACCACATGGACTCGTCAATTTCCTGATTGTATAGTAGCATCTGGTTAGTGGGATTGAAGAGGCCATCATGACGGAGATCAGAGATACATACCTTGTAACCTTAGAGCCCCTTTAACAAAAAAATAGACTCTATGCAACTGCGATGTGAACGCACAACACGGCGGGCCACAATCCAGGGTCCATCGTCCATCATCATCATGAGCGAACATTAAGCTCCGGAATGAAAGCATCCATAAAGTGGTAGCGTACATCTCTTCTATTCGCTTGTCGCGCTTCTTCCTTTAGAAGTTGCCCTAGGCCAAAACCATCGAAGTATGTTCCGAATTCCCAAGGCGTGCCGTGCCCATCATTCAAACTTACTTGTGCTGGCTGAACACAGAAGCAGCATTCATTCACCCCATCTGATCCTCACTTCATCTGCAAACCATTAAGTGCGCACATTCACGAGGACACATTTGGAACGGTGAGACGTACATATCACGGTTGTGATATAGCCCGTTCTTCGGCGATTAGAGTTTAATCTATCGGAGAACCTCACGCTGTGCAAAATACTCAGCTGGCCCCCAGCTACCCCCCAGCCACCGTTGTCTCACCGGATGTCATCTACAACCCAGGATGTCGTTATGGTGGTGTAGGGCGTAGTACCCATGTAGTATTGCGGCTTTGAGAGTTGTGCATGCTCGCCTAAGGCCTTCAACCATGGGTATCAGACACATCGGGACATTGACGCGGGTTTTGCCATCGCTACCACAGGTCTGGATTCCCGCGCTAGTGTCCATGGGGGTAGTCGAGGCTACAAGAGCAGTTCTACAGCTTTCCCGGCCAGTGCAGCGGAAGGAGACGCAACTAGAGCCTACTGAGTTGTAAGCTAAGAGTGTCTTACAGGCAAGGGTAGGTCGAACCCATACACTCCTCTTCTTTACTCGACTTCAGGTTAATGTTCGCTAGACCGTTCCTATGAACGGATACTGCCCAGCCCATTGAGCCCAGTACCTTACGCCAATCATCCTCTGTCATGGGGAGGCCCAGGCGCTGGTAGTACTAGTCAACCGCAAGTCGTCAACAAGGCGTAGAGTGCAAAAAAGATGCCTTAAACAAGGGAACTTGACATCTAGGCGGCGTCTGAGTAAAGCACTAGTATTTTTCTGCCATGTGTACATCTTGAGGTGCTTTCTAGTTTGATGCGAGAAGAGTTGAAGCAAGAATGAAATCAGAGATGGTGGCGGTCGGGTTTCAAGGTCACTGAGTAAAATGAAACAGTGAAACAATCGATGACAAAGCGGATGGGAGCTGACGGTCCGGTCCTCGGACCGGGGACTTTCTCGAAAGAGCTAAGCACTGCCACCTACCCTGATCAATTTAGCACTACCATCACGAGTGAGCCGGCGAGTGCTTTTCCGTGAATTGGACTGATGTTGATGATTTTTTCCTAGTTCACTCCATCAGAATTAGACAAACGACTATTCTACAACGCTCGAATTCTCAGAATGGCGATGCACGAAAAGGTTGAAGGATCGGAAGCCTTCACCCTAGAACAAGCGGCACCGAGTCCGAGCCCGCCAGAGACCTGTCCTCGCTGCAATTTTAACTTCGAGGTCTCTAGAGATCGGATTAGAGGACCTTCGGACGAGATGTACGCGACTTACGCTGAAGGAAATGCATATCCTCCGTTGGAAGCCGAATCGGCCTATAAAGCTGAAATAGTGGAGGCGAATGCGCAGATGGCGTCAATAAGCGATAAGCTCGAGCGTCTAGAGCTGATGAGACTCTCACTGGAGCGGGAGAGGGCCAGGATATCCAGGATTGTTGGGAAATACCAACGCATGCTGCGGCCGATTCACAAACTACCGACTGAACTCCTAACAAAAATATTCCTGTTCTCCATGGACAATACGGATATATGCGATTGCGCAGGTCTTCCTATCCAACCTCCGTCTTCCCTGAATACCTCTCAACGACCTTGGGTACTATCCCAGGTTTGTCGGTCATGGCGAAAGCTGGCGTCGAGCACCCCCGCGTTATGGTCCTTCCTCTCGTTTTCCTTTGATTACCATGGTGAAGGAGACCCGTCGGTGGAGTTCTTCCATTCCCAATGCTTTCGCTTGCAACTACAGCTCAGCCGATGTGGGTACTACCCTGTCGATGTTATCACCTCCGACTTTCATCCGAACTCTCCCTCGACGGATCTACTCCTCCCTCCGTTATGTTTTCATTCCCCCAGATGGAGATGCTTGCGTATCGCGTTGGATGGCCAAGAGGTTTTGCCTCGCATGGCTTCTATAACAGGCCGGCTTCAATCGTTGGCGTCATTGCACGTCAAATTCATTGGACCGCTGCTCGTGGATTTTGATCACTTCCAGTTCGCTCCCCAGCTCAAAACACTCGTATTTTCGGCTCGCCCCAGCGTGGTGGGCACCGATTTTCCGAATGCTGGTCGATTGAAGTTACCGTATCACCAGATAACGCAGTACCAGTGGCACGATGAATTGTACGGGGACGCCGTGGCAGAGCCAGATAACATGCATCGGTTTATGCGACACACCCTACTTCTCCTTCCCAATCTCAGATTTTGTCGACTCTCTCTTCGACCGAGACTACCTAGGCCCGCCGTTGTAGTACCGCAAGTCCCTGGTATTTGGCCGCGTCGTACGAAGGTAACTCTCAAGCATTTGGTCGAGTTGGATCTTGTATCCATTGATGGCCAGTCCGGGATTCTTTCTGTCCTCCCTGAATTTGTCGTTCCGTCGCTGAGAAAGCTTACGACTTTCTCATCTGGACCGGATCATGAGTCCCTAGCCAAGATCCTTGCACATCCCGCACAGAGTTTGACGTACCTCCGGATCGAACAGGTCGAGATGTCCCCGGACGATTTTCATGCGCTTCTTTTGCCCCTCGTGTCTGTGGAAGACCTCTCATTTGGTGTGTTAGGTGGTATAACGGATGAATATTTGTCTGTCCTCCGTCTTACGTATCCGAATTCTGGGGGTTTCATTGTTGTTCCTGGACTTCGGAATTTGACTTTACTTCCCAGTGTGGGTTTCCAATCGACCTATAACGAGGAGACTCTTGTAGATATTTTGGAGGCTAGACGGAGGGGTGGGGTAAGATTGGATTCTACTGGTGATTCCAAGGCGGGATCTCCGGATAATCGACGTCTGGAATCTGTGGTGCTGGATAGGCCGGTAGAAAGCGAGCGTCTGGACTCGCTCCGTGCTGAGGGCCTGTCGGTTGATGTGTGGAAAATGGGTGAAGAGGGTGAAGAGTTGTGAAGAGGTGGATCCGGAATGAATGATTTAAGGTTCTGGTACGATTTTGACTTGACACCTGCGATGGGCTTCGTCTGCTGATATACCCTTTAATGGAATAGACACAACGATGTACGTAGCTTACAGGTCGCATCTATCCTACTATTTCCATGTCCGTGCCAATTTTCGCCGGTCGATAGGCTCGTAATTCTTCGCCACCTTCTCTAAAATGGAAGTGAAAGTGTTGAGAGTAAGAATGGAAGAACGCTGGACAGAAACAACACCTATCGTACGTACTTGTGACTGGTATACATCTTATGCAATCTGCCTGATAGTTGGGCCAAAGAGTCCAGACTTGATCATGACGGACGAGGTGAAACGTGGGAAATGAAATGAAGTCGGAACGTGAGAAATGATCTGCTGTCAATCTCACGTGCCCGGGCCATCAGGGCCGTATAACTCCGAATCAAAATCCACCAAGCTTGTCCTCCGACCACGACGAGGACGATGCTCTGCTCGTCATTCTCAACAGTGAGCTCCTTCATTTCTTCATTTTCTCGTTCTGACTGGTCTCTGTAGCTGTTATAATTCCTTACAGCGCCTAGAAGTGACCAGCGAGCATCTATGAACACCTATTGACAGCTTGGTCATTCTGAAAAAATCTCTACGTGGACGTATCGATGGATGAAAGGCGCAATATTGCTCTTGCCTGTAGATTCAGTGAGTCATTTGAGTGCGTTTTCTAGCTTCAACTTGAACTTCAACCAAACACAGTTCCGTATGACCAATGGCTTGTCACCCACGTCGACACTACATGGACAATTTCTCAACTGAAATCATGGTTCATCGCTAAATGCATTGCGACGTCTGGTTCTTCAAACTTTTCTGCTAGCTCGTTATCGCTCGCGTTCCCTTTCCTTCATGTGCCAGCCAAACCACGCTCGAAGCCGCCCCGAAGGCCAACTTCACCTATCGTGTTTGCACCTGAACCCAAAGGACGAGCTATATCACCTATACGATTCGCACCGCTCGGCCCTCCAAACCCTTCTTCCTCCGATGTAGGACTGGGTGGTAGCTCGGAAGAGGAAGGCACAACGATAGCCATGGGCTACGAAGAAGACGACGAATTCGGTAATCTGGATTCTGATACAGAACTCTCGTTCTCGGGGAAAGCTGGAGGAGGTGGAGGACGAGGCAAACTCGGGAGGGCTACATACCTTTCGCACCTCGATAATCGACCCAACACAGCACGTTCCGTCGCCATCGAACAGTCTCAGGACTCGACTAAATCCCATCATGGACATCAGCAACAGCCAGTGCTGGAACGCCAGCTTCATCATCAACAGCAACGACACCACCATCATTCACGGTCATCTGGAGGCGCAGCTGTGCCCCATCACTCGACGTATGACATTCGTCGACTCATGCTTATCCGGTTTTCGACTGGACAGGTCTTGGAGGATCATTACCGGGTTGATGATTGTTCCTTGTCGCCTTACGAACTCATTGAGATTCACCGCGTCGGGGAGGTACTCTCACTACCCCGGACGATCATTGAACAGTACGTTCAACCTTACTGGGAGGGCTGGGTGAAAAGCCTCCGCGTCGTTGCTAGGCAGCCCGCGCACCCGTCGTCGTCGAAAAAGCAGAAGGGGAAACGGCTGGAGAAGGAGCGGGAGAACGAGGATGGAAGTGGCGCGGCCAACAGGCAGAGAAGATCAAAACTAGATTGGCGGGATCGTTGGGTATTCGTGAAGGATGGAGTGTTGAATTTGCGGAAGGATCGTTTGGTGCGTTTTGCTCCATCAATTCATTTATTCTATTCGAATTCTGATTTTTGGTCGTTTTTTCTCTTCTCTCTTTCGCCTCCTTCTAGAACCCAAATACAGCACAACTTCTCCCGTTAGATTCCCTGATCGAAATCAGAGGCTCGGAACAGATTGGGCGCTCTTTCACTGCTACGAGCGGGAACCCAGTTAGTCAACAACGTATCATATGTGCCAAATTTCGGTCACGAACCAGCAGCACGAGGTTTGCTGATCCACCCGACCCCGCCAACCTCGAAGAACCGCAATATCCTCCATCCAAGCTCTCGTCACCGTTCAACGGGACGCATAATGTCTCGTCGTCGTCGAAGGGGAAAGCTAAGATATCGGCAAGTGCATGGTTGGCGGCGTATGATCCGTCTGCGTTTGTTCAACCTCCTCTTCCTTCTACACATCCTGCGTCGTCGATTCATACGAAGGCTTCGAAACATTCGTTACATTCGTTACATGTGCCGCCGAAGCATTCGTCGTCGTCGGGTACGCTTGTGTCGACTTCGTCGTCGAAACCGAAGATCAAGTTGGACATTAACCACAACACATCGACCGGTTCGGTGGACGTGCGAGATGATGAGCTCGTTGCGTGGCCTCCGGCGAAGGGGAAGGGGAAGGGGAAAGAGAAGGAAAGGGTCAAAGGGAAAGAGAAGGCGAAAGAGAAGAGAAGGGTGAGGGAGAAGGAGAAGGAGAAAGAAGACCGTGTTCATTCGGACGACGGACACGCTGCTGTTGACGAGGCACGTACACGACCCGGCCCTTCCCGCTCGTCTACCGACGACGAACGAGAACGAGAACCTGTTCCCGATGCCAAAGACCACCTTGAACTGCACACTCATCCTGACTTGAACATCCTCTCCGACGATAACACCAACACCAATAACAACGGCTCCAAGGACAACCAGGATACCACAGACTCCGATTCTGGTTCCCTATCTTCCCCCGTATTCGCACATAGCGACGTCGACAGCGACGCTGACGTTCCTGAGGTCGGTGTTGGGGGGTACGGATGGGGTTATAGCTATGGCTACGGTTTCGACCGGGGAGCTGCTGTGAGGAAGAGGAAGGAGAAAGAGGGACAGCAGCGAAATGCTGTTTGTGCTCCGCACGCCAGTCTGGGTCGTGCTGGTAGTGGGGGAAAGGACAGCGAGAGAGACGAGAGAGTGGAAACTGCCGGCGTGGATGAGGTGATGTCGCCTAGTGTTGCGACATCGGCAACGGTTGTTGCACGGAATGACGAGGATGATCCTGGTGGTGCTGGTGATTCGAGTTTCGTGGTTATTGATGCAAATACGGTGGACGACCGGGAGAGGGAGAGCCAGTCGAGGAAATCTGCAAAGAAGGAAAAGAGTAAAGGTACCTATTCCTATGAAGAGAGACCTACGACAGCGGCCACGGTTTCTACCATTCGTGGCCATAATTCACGACCTGGTACTGGTACTGGTGCCCATACACGCCCGCACCACCAGAAAGCCAGTGACAGCGAATGGATTGTCTTGGATTTAGGTGATGATCACGGTACGTCTCTTATCCCCTTCACTCTTTCTATTCGTTTCGCTGACCTCAAGCTTGCACCTAGCCTACAAATCCTTCCTCAGGATTCTCCACCGTCACGCCCCACACTCGATTTTCTCGTCCTTCGTCCAGTCTTTATCCCTCTCTCTACCCGCTATCCCATCTTTACCCCCCGCTTCGCCCACCACTCCGAACCCTACACCCATCGGAGACGGCACACCCAGCCCAAGCCCAATCGTATTCGCGCCTGCTCCCGCAGATCCAAGAAACCGCCATCGTCATCAAACTTCCCATTCGTACGAGATCGCAGCTATCGGGAACGGGAGCGCCGACGGGGATGAGCACGACGAACATACTCATCCTCATCCTCCTCATAGCCACGACGATTCAGCTGTGACGACGCCTCGGGAATCTGAGATTTTCCCTATGCCTAATAGCGAGGGTACGAAGCTGCTGAATACGTTCGGTGCGTTGCCGTATCCGGAGTGGAGGGTTGAGCTCGTTACGAGGGCGAGGAAGAGTGGGATGGGAGGGGTTAATAAGGCTATGGAGATGTTTTTGTGGGGAGGAGGGTTGGGGTTGGTGTCGGGGTCGGAGGCTGGTTTGGGTGTGGGTGTGGGGATGGGAGCCAGACGGACATCGTCGATCCTTAGTACCGGTACTGGGAGTCTGAGCGGCGGTGGGGCGTCTGAGGATCCTGGAGATGAAGAGGAGAGTTTGAGGAGGAAGAGGAAGAAGAAGGCCGAGATGAGGAAGACACTTGAGAGGGAGAATATCGCTATTGGGTTAGAGAGAACTGAATCTGGGTCTTCGGTGATCTCGAATGGAGGAAGGAGCAGTGTCAAGGGTAAGAAGAAGTCAAGGATGTCCTCTT
Source organism: Marasmius sp. AFHP31 (assembly GCA_024721195.1). Classification (NCBI taxonomy): domain Eukaryota; kingdom Fungi; phylum Basidiomycota; class Agaricomycetes; order Agaricales; family Marasmiaceae; genus Marasmius; species Marasmius sp. AFHP31. The sequence goes on from JANHQD010003303.1 coordinate 29,117, forward strand.
CTACCGTGGTGGATGGCCCTGGCGATGGGGAGGGCCAGGAGTCGTTCTATTCTGCAGACGAGGGTGATGGTGATGGAGGCAATGAGACGGATTCAACGAACTCGAATTCACTGCAGGGTCTCAACGGAGTCGATAGCGACGATTCTGGGGAGGAAAGCAGCGATGCAGAGTGGACAGGTTGGATGGCTGACTTGTATCGCCAGACTGTCGTCCACAAGGAAAGCAAGAGGAAGAAGTTGGAGGAGGAGAACGCCAAGGTCGTCGAGAGTCTTCGCCATCAGCAGTACCATCGCACCGAGTCCGACGAGCAGAGTTCTTATATGGGTTGGCTCCAAGAGGATGATTACCGACTCGCACAGCGAGAACGAATGGCATTGGAACCTTCGGGTAGGGTTGTCGGCCCTGAACTGTTACCCGCTGCTCCTGTTCGTGTCGCTTCTCCACCCTATCACGGCCATTACACACACCCGCACACACCAGCCCTATCGAGCACCAACACAGACGATTCAACCTCTTATCCCTCTCATACCTACTCGCACCCACCACGCCTATCCTCCCCCTCATCGAACGAAAGCCTTGGAAGGGTTCGTGGAAGACGCCTAAGCTTCGGGATGTCTCCCCTCTCAGACGTATATCCTTCCTCGTCGACATCTGCCACCACCAACACTGCTACCGTCAGCACGGCAGCAACGTCCCCACCGCCCCCTCAGAGCGCCAGCCCTCGTTCCCAAGGGCATGGTCACAGCAGAACAAGCTCTCAACGGCTCGTCGGAGCCATTGGCCTATCCCATTTCGCATCGAGCGGGGTCATAGGCGCCGAATTCCGTGAACGCGAGTTTGGAAGCGTTAGTGCGAGGAGACCCAGTATGCCGACATTGAATTCGGGATCGGTGTATGCAAGCGGTAGTGATGGTCCCAGTGTGTCGTCGCCGCAGCCGTTTGGGAGGGATCGTACGACCACGCCGCCCTCTGGGGTTTCAGCCGTTGCATCAGAGCAGACGCCTACGGAGAAGATGGGTAGAAGGTCGAGCTTGACTATGGGCCTGGGTGCTGGGTCTTTAGGGAGATCGTCTTCGAGGTTGAGGAAGAAGGAGAGGGGGGATGGTGAGGGCGAGAAGGAAAGAGAGAAGGAGAAGCTGAAGAAAGAGAAAGCCAAGGCAAAGGAGAGGGAGAAAGAGGAGAAAGAGAGGGAGAGGGAACGGAAGGGCAAGGGTAAAGAAAAAGAAAAAGAGAAGGACGAGGAGCGGGCCCAGATAATGTCAACGGGTAGCATCGGTATTGGTGGAAGACGTCGTCCTCGGCTCTCGCTTTCGACAGGTTCAAGACAGACCCTCAACGTTACCAGCGGCTTCCCACAATTTCCTCATCCCCAGTCGCCACCGCAAAGCCCGCCACCACCGTCGAGGAATATCGTTAGAAGAATGAGGAGCAGTTCCAGTTTGATGATGTCGGCTGGAGAAAACAATGGCGATGGTGCTGGTCCCAGTGCTGGTGGGCCCGTGAGGCATGTCAGCAACCCCAATCCTACTACGATAAGGAAAAAACCGACGTTCGTGAGGGAAGTTTCGAAACGGGCAGAGAAGTTGGTCCAAGGTATCGAGAACGCCTTGGACTTCGTAGACTCTGAAAAGCCACACAAAGGCTCTGGGAAGCCATGAGCGGTTATTGTATTCCTTAGGTGTTGTATCTTTGATTTCGTTTATTCTCCCCTTTTCTCCGTCTTCTCTCCCCTATCATAGAACTGTTGTATTTATAATCTTTCATTTGCATTCGCATTTCGCCTGGTCTTCCGTTCCGCAGTAGTTTATTCGTTTTATTGCAATGCTCTCTTCTGCTCCAGACTTGTTTGTTTTGCTGTTTTCTCTGTCTTGTTCGTAACACTAATATCGTTGAACCAAATCACCTGTACCTGTATCTCTACACAGATGCCTACCATAGCTTACACACTGAAGGTCGATTCCAGAGAAAACGCGGCGTAAGGAAAATTGCCCGGAACCACCCATTTGTCGACATTGATGCTTCCGGTGTCGCTCTTCAAGTCGTTGTAAATCAACATGACTTGATTTTTGCAACGTCTCCGTGTACTTGTAGCATCAAATCCACTGTCAATCACGACTGCGCGGAAGATTGTGGCAATGGTCATGCATCCAAGTAAGTTCTCAGTTATGTAAGCCTCACTGCTCGAGCCCACCACCACCACCATGAGTACTCTAGTATGTGAAAGATTCTAGTTCTAGCTACAAACAGATACTGACTTGAAGCTGCTTTTCTAACAGGCTCTTGTATCATCCAACATCAGCATTGATGAAAAACCTCCAGTGATCATTCAAAGGATCGATAGTGGATCAGGACTTGAGCCTGCGATTCTGAGCCGTCCAGAGACCTGTCAGAAGTGCCACTTTGACGTTGAACTCTCTCAGAAACGGCTCAGAGATCCTTCAGCTCATTCATACGCGACATACGCTGAAGGAAACGCGTATCCTCCTTCTGAAATAGAATCAGCCTATAAAGCAGAAATACTGGAGGCAAGCGCGCAGATGTCTGCGATAGATGACAAGCTTGAGCATCTGGAGCGGGCGGTTTTCGTGCTAAAGCAGGAGAGGATTAGGATAGCCGGTGTTGTTGGGAAATACCGGCGCATGTTGCGTCCGATTCACAAGTTACCGCCTGAACTTTTGACGAGAATATTCCTGCTCTCCGTGGACAAATCAGACGTACACGACTACGCAAGCCTCCTCGTTCAGCTTCCGTCTTCCCTAAACCCTTCTCAGCATCCTTGGGCGCTGTCTCAAGTTTGTCAGTCGTGGCGGAAGCTCGCATTGAGTAGTCCCACTCTATGGTCTTTCCTCTCGTTCGCCTTGAGCTACCCTGGCGCAGGTGACCCCCCAGCGGAGTTCATATATTCTCAATGTTTTCGCATGCAACTACAGCTCAGCCGCTGTGGAGAGCACCCCGTTGATGTCGTCACCTCAAACCCTTACCCCATCTCCTCCACGATGGAACTATTCCTCCTACCACTATGTTTCCATTCCCCTAAGTGGAGACACTTGCGCATTGACTTGGACAGTCAAAGGCTTTTACCGCGAATGGCTTCCATCACAGGTCGACTTCAGTCCCTGGCGTCGTTGCACATAAGGTTTATTGGACCAGTATCCTCGGACTTCGATTGCTTCCAGCTTGCTCCACAACTCGAGATGCTCGTCCTTTCGGTTGACCCCAGTATCGCCGACGTCGAGCTCGCAGACCTCAGCCGACTGAGGCTACCGTATCGACGAATAACAAGATACCACTGGTATGATGAAGATTGTGGCAGCGCGAGCCATTCGCAACGCAACCATCTACGCTCACTTACACCGGGGGCATGCACCGTGTGACTTGGGGTCTAACTCACACCGTGTGAGTTGACCTTGTGAGTTGGCTGTGAGTGGGTTGTAACAAAGGAATGGGTCGACAACAAAGGCGGCCTTCCCTTTCACGACCCACTCACAGCCAACTCACAAGGTCAACTCACACGGTGTGAGTTAGACCCCAAGTCACACGGTGCGTGCCCCCGGTGTTATGCGCCGCACCCTTTGCCTTCTTCCCAATCTCACGTTTTGTCAGCTATCTCTTCGTCTGGGTGGGAGCAACACAAACTCCTCACAACTTCTAGCGAAAGTGACTCTCAAGCACTTGATCGAATTGGATCTCGGATTCGGCGATGCTCAGGCGAGAGAGTTGAAGTGTACGTTTACCACGCCTTATGACCTCACAACCCTTGGACCTATTGTACTCCATAACCCTTGACCTCCGATCTACTTACCGTCATGCACAGTTGTATATACATCATGCACAGTATGTAATATCCACTTGTATTAACCCTATGCCACTATCTTTCCTCTCGTCATACCTACCTACAGATTAGATATCTGGACTCCGTAGCTAGTTCTACACTATATAAGCTGTCTCTCTAGCTCTGTGTATAATTACCATATTCTACTCTTCTCTCTTCGTTGAGCCCTAGCTCCGACAACTCCTTAGCACTCGTCAACTCCGCTCTTCCGGTATACTCGACACTCTACACCGTTACTCGCGATTTGGTAGCAGCAAACTTCTGTCGCATCACATCTACTCGACTCTTCTCGTAACTCTCTCACACAACTCTATTCACTCCAAATCACCACTCTACTCTCATCATGACCACTACCTTCGACAAAATTGTCATTGAAGCCCTCGACTCCAAGGAACGTTACCCAGGCTGGCTCATAAAGATCAACGACGTCCTCGACGAGCTCAAAGTCTTGGAAATCGCCACTGGGAAAACTCCCCGACCTGGCCCGCCAATTAAGGAACGAGGAGAATCTCAGGATGACTTCGACAAACGGAGAGAAACTGAAAGCACTGCAATCTTAGATTGGGATCAGAAGGACCGAAAAGCACTCAGGGCCATCAGATTCCGGCTATCCAACGACTTAGTCAAACGCTTCGCACCTGCCAAGACATCGAAGGACCTACTCTCCTCTATTGCCACATACTACCAGCCACACGGCGCCTTGGGACCAGTCATGATTAAACGAAACATGGCCAAACTACAGTACTCCGACGGTGACGACATGCAGAAACACATCGATAAACTTCAGGAATACTCATTCGATCTTTTGAACCTTGATCACGGGATGGCTGACGAGGAATTCAACTCCACTCTTCTTTTATCTTTACCAGAGTCCTGGGATCCCATCGTATCTACATTCAAAGGCTCCGACCTCGGCAAAACCTCATACTTAATTGCTCGCCTATTGTCTGAGGCCGAACGACGAGCTCATCGCTCCGGCACATCTTCATCATCCTCCCACGCTTTCCAAACTCATTCCAACAACAATTCTTCCAACAATTCACGCCGACCAAAGCGCAAGGCTGGCAATCCCAATGTCATCTGTCACCACTGCGGAATTAAAGGCCACTATTCCAAACACTGCCTTAAACGGCAACGTGGAGACCCACAGACCGAAGCGGGCAAGGCCGCTAGGAACCAGGCCCACAACTCTCGCGCCAACGTCACTCAATCAACTCCCGACTATGGCTTCGCCGTTATCTCCGAGGAGGACGAGGATATCGTCTCAGTTGCTCGCTCCTCTACCTCAGTCCCTTGGCTCGCCGACACTGGCGCCACTCGCCACTTCTGTACCGACCGCTCCTTATTCAGATCCTTCACTCCCACAAACGAAACAGTCTGCGGCTACACCGGCAAATCCACCATTAAGGGACACGGGACAGTATCCATCATCTTACGACACGAAAACGGCATACACCGCGAGATCGAACTCCGGAACACAGCCTACGTTCCTACCGCTAAATTTAACCTAATCTCACTCACTCGCCTTGCAGATGCCGGCGGTTCCCATGCGTCAAAGGGAAACGAACTTCGCATGTTCTTCCCCGATGGATCTCTAAAGGGACTCGGCATCATGATCAACCACCTCTACCACGTCCAGGTCATGGACTCCACATACGCTTCCACCGCTCTCATCACTAATACCGGTGTTTCC
>JANHQD010003304.1:0-21096 GCA_024721195.1 Marasmius sp. AFHP31
TAGTAGTCAAGTATAAGACAATAGCGAGTCCGGAATGAGTAACTAGGAGATGAGAGAAGACAAATAAGAACAATAGAATGAATGGGTCGTGAAGAAGGAGTAAAAGACAATAGTGTGAGAAGGAAATATGTGGGAAGGGGAAACGGGCGTCTGGTAGGCGTCAAAGAAACAAGTAAGCGCTGAAAGGGGAATAGGCGCTGAGAAAGGAAAAGATAGGGGGAAAAGCGGCACTTCATGACACCAACAACAATTCTTCCAACAATTCACGCCGACCAAAGCGCAAGGCTGGCAATCCCAATGTCATCTGTCACCACTGCGGAATTAAAGGCCACTATTCCAAACACTGCCTTAAACGGCAACGTGGAGACCCACAGACCGAAGCGGGCAAGGCCGCTAGGAACCAGGCCCACAACTCTCGCGCCAACGTCACTCAATCAACTCCCGACTATGGCTTCGCCGTCATCTCCGAGGAGGACGAGGATATCGTCTCAGTTGCTCGCTCCTCTACCTCAGTCCCTTGGCTTGCCGACACTGGCGCCACTCGCCACTTCTGTACAGATCGCTCCCTATTCAGATCCTTCACTCCCACGAACGAAACAGTCTGCGGCTACACCGGCAAATCCACCATTAAAGGACACGGGACAGTATGCATCACCTTACGACATGAAAACGGCAAACACCGCGAGATCGAACTCCGCAACACAGCCTACGTTCCTACCGCTAAATTTAACCTAATCTCACTTACTCGCCTTGCAGATGCCGGCGGTTCCCATGCGTCAAAGGGAAATGAACTCCGCATGTTCTTCCCCGATGGATCTCTAATGGGACTCGGCATCATGATCAACCACCTCTACCACGTCCAGGTCATGGACTCCACATACACTTCCACTGCTCTCATCACTAATACCGGCGTTTCCCGCTCCCTACGCGAATGGCACAATTCACTTGGTCATATGAATGAGCAGGCACTCAAAAAGCTCGCTTCCCTCGGCGTTATCAAAATCTCCGACCCAGGCACATCACTTCCACTCTCCAGCTGTGTCGCGTGCATCCAATCCAAACAACACCACACTCCACTTCCCAAGCATTCCTCTTCCGATCACTCCAACATCGCTCCCGGAAATCTCGCATGCATCGATATCTGGGGACCTGCCCGCACAACTTCCTTTGCCGGGCACACCTATTCACTAAAGATTGTAGATCACGCCACACGCTGGGACGCATCCGAACCACTTAAATCAAAAAGTGATGCCCGACTCTGTGTCCAGCAATACAAATCCTGGATAGAGAACGCCTCCGGGAACAAACTCAAGACTATCCGCGTGGATAATGCGAGGGAACTAGCCGAATCAGGGGAATTCAAGAAATGGGCGAAGGATCACGGTATAACTATCCAGACTACTGCCCCGTACACTTCCGAACAGAACGGCATTGCTGAACGTGCTCATAGAACCACTCTTGAGGCCGCACGTGCCATGATGCAACACGCTTCACTCCCACCTCAGTACTGGGGCCTTGCCATCGACTTCGCCAACTACATCCGCAACCGTGCACCTACTCGAGCCCTGAATGGTTCCACCCCTTTTCGAGCACTCTACAAACGTGATCCCGACTACTCTATCATTCACCCATTTGGTTCCCCATGCTATGTTCTGAAGGAGCCTGCCACATCTATCGATAAGACACGCGCTAAATCAGACCGTGCTATCTTCGTTGGACTATCAGACACCACGAAATCTTATCTTTATCTACTGCCCGGTGGCAAAAAGGCACAAACCTCTCGAGATGTCATTTTCCCCACGGTCCCTGATGAACCAACACTCGTTCCAGGACCTAAGGGGGAGAGAGACACTGCCGATCTAGATCCTTCCACTCCACCTATCGTTCCATCCAAAGAATCACTTCCTCCATCTACTCCAGCTCCTCAGACGCCTAAATCTACCACTCCTGTACTTCCACCTTCCGAACCTACTCCATTTAGCACTCCTACTCCACTATCCGCACCAACATTATCCTTTCCTCCATCGGTACCCATCATCAATGCCCCAGCACCTAAACGCCTGATCAATGAATTGAAAGGGCTACAAACCTCTTCGGGATTCGTCGACCACACCACAAACACTGCTCCTGATCGCACCACCACTCGTCGCACTGTCACTGACCCAATAGGTTTCCGGCAAATCAACTCCCCGAGTCAGGCCAGCCGCCCGGATGCCTGGCGAACTCATGTTCCTGACCATTCACTCATTGCCGACGAACCTGACGACACTGCTTACGCCATGCTCACACTCGATGAATCCATTCCTTCTCCAGCATCGCTCGCCGAAGCCCAGAACAGTCCTCACTGGCCCCAATGGTTCGAAGCCATGAAGAAGGAACTCTCAACGCTGAAGGACAAAGGTACCTACGAATCAGCTCCACTCCCTTCTGATCGAAAGACTGTCAAATCCAAATGGGTCTTCAAGTACAAACCTGCGCAGGGGGGCATCCCGGCTAAATTCAAAGCCCGACTAGTTGCGCAGGGATTCACTCAGAAACCCGGTATAGATTTCGAACACACTCATGCTCCATCCCTTCGACTCGAATCATTCCGGCTCTTCCTCTCTGTTGTAGCATCACTAGACCTCGAAATTCACTGTATGGACGCAGTCGGCGCCTATCTCAACGGCAAACTCGATCACGAAATCTACATGATCCAACCACCAGGTTTCCACGACGGATCAACCAACGTTTGGCTACTCAGAAAGGCACTCTACGGCTTACGCCAATCTGGACATGCTTGGCGCGGAGTTTACGAAACAGAACTCGCTAAATTTGGTTTTCACCCATTGAGTTCTCACCCTACTCTATTCATTCGACGCTACTCTGACGGTATTGAACTCCTGGCTATTCATATCGATGACTTCGCACTCGGCACCACCAAATCACGCCTCATTAAGTCCAAATCAGAACTCGGCACTCGATGAACACTTGGGAGAAATGCGAGCTATGATCGGTTTCGAGATCCGACGAGACCGCAAGAAACGCCTCATCTATCTTTCACAGGCAGGCTACGCACGAAAGATCGTAGACAGACTCGGACTCACCAATGCCAACACCGCTCCCACTCCACTCGACACTCATGTCAAACTCGCTCCCCTTCCCGCTGGTGAAGCCGACTCCTCCATGGAGAACACTCCCTATCAACTCGCCATCGGTTCCCTCATGTACCTCGCCATGGGAACCCGTCTCGACATCGCTTTCGCTGTCACTCACCTATCACAGTTCTCCTCCAACCCTTCCCAAGCTCACTGGACTGCCGTAAAACGTGTATTCCGCTATCTCAAGGGCACAGCTAATTTGGAACTCACCCTTGGTGGTATCACAGCCGACGACAAACTTATCGGCTTCTCCGATGCCGATTGGGCCGGCAACTTATCCGATCGCCGCTCTATCTCCGGCTTCCTATTCCATTACGGCGGACCAATCTCATGGTCAGCCAAGAAGCAGCCCATTGTCTCACTCTCCACCATGGAAGCCGAATATATGGCTATGACTCACGCCACCAGAGAAGCCATCTGGCTCCGAGCTGTCCTCGCCGAACTCGGATCTCCTCAGACTCAACCCACCATCCTTCACGTCGACAATCAGGCAGCTCTAGCTTTCGCCCAGAACCAAGACCTTCATTCCCGCACAAAGCACATCGCTATACGCCATCACTTCTGCAGGGACGCCGTGAAGAACGGTGATATCGAACCACGCTACATTCACACCGACTCTAACCTTGCCGACATTTTCACCAAGGCTCTTTCAGCGCCTCGCCACCTCGATCTCGTCTCACGACTCAACCTCGCTACCGGCGCTGAGGGGGAGAGTTGAAGTGTACGTTTACCACGCCTTATGACCTCACAACCCTTGGACCTATTGTACTCCATAACCCTTGACCTCCGATCTACTTACCGTCATGCACAGTTGTATATACATCATGCACAGTATGTAATATCCACTTGTATTAACCCTATGCCACTATCTTTCCTCTCGTCATACCTACCTACAGATTAGATATCTGGACTCCGTAGCTAGTTCTACACTATATAAGCTGTCTCTCTAGCTCTGTGTATAATTACCATATTCTACTCTTCTCTCTTCGTTGAGCCCTAGCTCCGACAACTCCTTAGCACTCGTCAACTCCGCTCTTCCGGTATACTCGACACTCTACACCGTTACTCGCGATTGAGAGCCTTTCCCGTTCTCCCCCTCATAAAAGCTCCCTCCCTCAGAAAGCTAACCATCTCCTCATCCGGACCTAACCACTCCTTCATCTTCAAAATCCTTACAAGTCCACCAAGTTTGACTTTCCTGTGGGTCGGACGTGTTGAGATGCCTCCGAACGATTTTCGCACCCTTCTTGCTTCCCTCACGTCTCTGGAAGACCTCTCATTTGGCGTGTTGGGCGGGATAACAGGCGGTCATCTGTCCTTGTTTCATCTCACGAAACCGGACACCGGCGACTTTGTGATTGTTCCCAAGCTCCAGAACTTGACCCTACTTCCCGTCGCGGGCTCCGAATCGACTTATAGCGAGGACACCCTTACATCCATTCTCGAGTTTAGACGCAGAGGTGCGGTACAACCGGATTCTCGTGATTCCACGGAACCTCCGAATGATGGACACCTGGTGTCTGTCGTGCTGGACAGACCGGTAAAACACAAGCGTCTAGATTCACTTCGTGCCGGGGGCCTATCGGTGAGCGTGTGGAAGAGTCCGGCTTACAGTCGTGGGGACTCGGCTCGCTGTCGCTCTCTTCATGTTCCTGATACAACGCTGCACGATCGGTAAGACTCAACGGAGTCGGAGCACATGTAACTCTGATCTTTTCTACCGCCATCCATCTTCATTCTCAGTACTCTAATTGATTCAGCATTCTCTATATGTGCTCTTCTTTCTACCAGAACTCATAAGTACTAAAGATCTGAACAGTGGGCTCTTCGTTATGCTGACTGTGTCTTTCAGAATGTCACTTGTGTCCAGTAGAGCCTCTACCGATCTGTCATGTCTATAAGCTGTCCCAAGTTTCAGTATATCCATGAAGACGTTTGAGAAAATTCCCGAAGCTCTTTGGGAACTTCTGACCGGCGCTTGCCGCCACGAGACTCATTTCGGCCTTCCCACGTTCTCGACTTGTCTTAAACTACCATCATCGATTCGTATCACGTTTTGTAAGTCCTTCCTGGCCGATTGAATCCTCTGATTACAGTCTGATATTCACTCTCTGCTAGCATCTAGTCCAGAATACGACCATGAAGCAGCTTCGTTGCAGTGATTGCAATTTCGATATTGAGAGCTCTCGGGCGACGATCCAAAAACCTCCCGATTCCCTCTATCAACACTATCTCAGTCATAACGGCTATCCACCTTTAGACCAAGTGGATCTGCTTGCACCTGCAATGAATGAGGCGAAAGCACAAGTATCACTTCTAGACAATACGATCGCTCGCATGAAGGCAACCATTGCGGCGTTGGAGGCAGAGCAAGCCCGCGTCGTAGAGGTCGTGGCTCGATACCAGACGATCCTCCGCCCGGTTCATAGGCTTCCACCGGAACTGCTGACGAGGATATTTCTCGTCTCACTTGATCCTCTCATTGTACCGGAGAATGCCATCGCCCGTACATATCCGCCCCATTCGTTAGACAGCTCAAAAGTTCCTTGGACTCTAGGCCAGGTGTGTAGGACGTGGCGTCAGCTCGCCCTCCAGACCCCTGGGCTCTGGTCGTTCATATCTTTTTCACTCCGAGGTGACAGCCACACTCCAGCTTCGCAGCTTCACGCTCATCGGCTAGGATTACAATTACAACGCTCTGCTGCACATTCACTTACAATCATCACGTCTACCCCTCGAACACTTATTCTCAGCGCCGCCAATCCCACGGTGGTTCTTCTCTCGCATCATACGGACCACGTGAAGCATCTGCGTATTGATCTCAACGGCCAAAACGGCCCAATCACCTCCCTTTCCCGAGGCCGCTTTCAAATGCTTGAAACTTTGGACATTCGACTTCTCACACACGTACAGCCTCTTGCTCTTGGGGCTGTGACGACGCTCGATGGCTTTGAGTTTGCGTCAAAGTTGAACACTCTCATCCTTTCGGGAGACATTACCGGGCTCAACTTGATAATCCCTTCCCTCCAGATCACTACTTTCCACTGGTGTGACGACGATAACCCAACCACCTCGTCATTTTCGTCAATTCATAATTCGCTTGCCTCTTTCCACAACCTACGAAGCTGTCGATTGTCACTTCACCCCCAAACACTATCATCATACCCCAGTAAAACGCTCACTGGCTGGTTCGCTTTCTTAGTAGGAAACTACAAATTGACACTGACGTGTCTAAAACAACTGGAGATAGCGTGCACCACGCAGACCAGACCTGTTTCCAACAAAGGCATATTGTCGTGGATTGAAGCACCTGGGCTCACCCATTTGAACCTCTTTTCATCTGGGCACGACACTGAAACTCTCTCTCGTCTCTTTCCACACCCCGAAAAGATCGTTTCTTTGTTCATAGGCCACGTCGAGATGCCACCGAAGGACTTTTTCGATGCCATCGCCCAGCTGACGTCGCTGCAGACCCTGGGATTTGGTGCGGTTGACGGGATAAACAACGAGTATCTTTCCTTTCTCCACCTCACTGCTGCAGAGTCCGAATCATTTTCGATTGCCCCCAAACTTCGAAGATTGGTTCTGCTTGCCGTTGCGGATTGCAAATCCGAATATTCCGATGAGATGATAGTTAGCGTTTTGGAAGCTAGGCGGCGGGGGGCTCTCGGCGCACCACAAAAACCTCATCTTACCTCGGTTGTTCTTGACAGGAAAATCAGCGAACCATTGGCGCGTACCAGGTTGGATCGTCTGATCAGCAGCGGGCTAGATGTAACGGAGCTGAAGCATACGTAGTTAACGTCTTTTCTGTCGTTCTGTATCTTCGTGCCGGATACCTCAGTTGATTGATTCTCTGTATGCGGGCGACCCTGACTCAGACATGCCCCTGTCCATGTGAGGAGTGAAGCACATACTCAGAACCCTCCGACAACCCGTCCGCATGGTGCCGTGTCGTTCTGCGCTTTGACCAAGTTACCTACGACCGGAAACTCCGTTACCGTTGATGATAGAGTAAGAAAAAGTGTATCGATCACAAATGGACCGGCCGATTATCATGTTCGAGCCCCTTAGAGAACGTGTCACTCCAGACAAAGAGTACTGCCGTTCTAGTAGAACCGATCAATTGAATAATCGATAAATTCAAGAATTCCCGTCCATCTTCCTTCCCGGCCTATACAATACAGCAAGGTCTACCACCGCACCCTTGTATTCGTACCTCAGTGTATCAACTTGCTTGAACCCGTTTTTCAGGTACAGGGGCAAACCATCATCCGTTGCGTCGCGTATGTACATCGGGGTTCCAGTCGAGTCTGCTATCTCATTAACACGAGCCATGAGCGCCATGCCAACTCCCTGTCGTTGAAATCGAGGATGAACCGCCATAAGTTGCCTGTGAGTAAAGGTGTTAGCACGGAGACCAGGTAAAGGGGGATCGCACGGACAAGTAATAGGTATCATCAATATCCGGATGCCTTTTCGTAACTTCCGCCTGACAAACTCTGAACGCCTGGAGCGCCTCAGCGTTCATACCTGTTGGTTCGTCGCTGTATTTCTTATTCCGTGCCTCTTCGAGAGCTCTCCTCAGCTCATCCTCCGAGAAGCGTTCTGCAAAAGCAGGCTGCTTCTTAACCTCCTCCAGCATTGCAGTTGGCATGTTAAGCTTCGCGTATCCGGCAATTTCGTCGCCGATATTTGCTGTGAGGAATATGGAGCCGTTCTTGTAGTCATCGCTCCTGACTTTGAGCCAGTAGTTGAAGTCTGGCCAGAGCCGAGGGTCTATACCCGCCTCGGCAAGTCCAGCGCGGTCTGGACAGACGATGGTTATGAGGGGGGAGTTGCTGAATGCTAGATTTTCACAGGCGATAACGGAGGGAAGCTCAGCTGGCGTGGTGAGGGAGATTTGAGGTTGGGGCTTTGACATTTTAACTTGTAGCGTGTGGTGTTCGGGGAAGAGTAGGGATGAATGATAATTCGGAATGTACTTATAATATCATCGCGAACGCAGCAAGCGTCCACATGGTTCACATTTTGACTCGAAAATTACAGGGGGCCGGCTCCGGAAGTCATCGATCAATGCGGGGATTTCAAGGGATTTCAGCACACTGATATGTACCTGGGTCCTTGGGTCCTTGGGTACATAGGATCTAATGGAGTTATTGAGAGTCGAGGGGAACACAACTGAGGACTCGAGATCCGAGGGAGAGATATCAACTACTCGGTGACTACGACGAGCCGATGATACAATATGTTCTTCACAATATTTGATGCGGTCCTCGGATCATGTACATCAAAATTTCAATCCTAGGGCGACCGTCACGGTCATTCAACGATCCAAAGACCACCGAAGGTGGGCAAACTCACGTCTCTCTTGATCCAAATCTTATAGTCGTCCCGGTTGTCAACCTCATTCTAGGAATATAGATCAGTCGTGCCTCTTGAGAATATCTCGAAGACGCTTTGATCGACTTACATCCCTCTTGATCCAAATCTTGTAGTCGTCCCGGTTGTCGACCTCGTTCTGGGGGTATCAGTCAGTCTCGCTGATTTCAAACTAATGAGCCATTAGAAAAAACGGCGACTCGCTCACCTCCGGGTCTCTCTTAATCCAGATCTTGTAGTCGTCTCGGTTGTCGACCTCACTCTACAGATTGGATATCATCAGTTGGCTTTGTCACAACAATCCCGAAAGAATTGGGGACCTCACCTCTGGGGCCCTCTTGATCCAAATCTTGTAATCGTCCCGGTTGTCGACTTCGTTCTCCTGTAATAATTGCGCATCGTCAGGAAGTTTCCCATGTACTGCAGGTAGCTACTTACGGCAACAGGAGCCGCTAGGACACCGGCAGTGAGAGTGGCGATGAGAAGAATAAAGGTAGAAGTGGCGCGCATCTTGTCAAGCTATGGGGCGACTCAACAATTGGAAGAAGAGGGGGTGGGGCTCTCGAGCATCCATGAACAGTCCTTTATACTCCCCACCCCAGACCGCAATGATTCTCATCACTTCTTGTCTGGACCTTGAGTAGTCTGATTGGGAGTCGTGCCACATGGAACAGGAAACCGCACTCAGGGAGGTTTATGATGGGGTCCCTTGATGCGATGGAGATACTAGTACTATGAGACCATCGAGGTTGATGGTACTCCGAGCTCTTCTGAGCTTGTGGTCGAATCACGCCAAGCGTGTCGGGAGGGTGGTACGGATCAAATGCACCTAGATAACGAGGGATAACGCTTGTCCTTTGGTAAGCTTGCGCGATCTACTGAGAATTGCCGATACCATTCAGCGAGTTCGTGCACAATTGAAATTTATTGAAGAAACGGGAACTCCTCGGACACACACTTTCTGCTCGCAGCCGACTCGAAATAAAGTCCCCAAAACCCTTTCAGTGCGGAAACCCCCAAGACTGAGTCTTAATTAGGGGATGAACGAGATTGGGCGACCAACATCAAGGTTTAACAAGTCCAGAGTACGAACCATCAAGAACTGGTGTGGGAGCTCCATACCATCGTCAGGGCTAGATGGATCATGGGGCACAGGGAACAAGATAAACCTGGAGATATGTATGCGGTCTTGCAATGCGTGAACGGGCACGAACCGAACTTGAAAGTTGCACCCTAGCGTGGGAACCCCCGGAGTTCGAACTCAGCGAATCTGGGTGTTGACGGTCGCCAGTAAGCTGACAAGGGGAGATGAGGCGCTTGTTAATTGGTCGCGTTTCCATGCATGAAATGATGTATGTCGCTTTTGGCCCGCTGCACGTCTGGGCGTCAGCAACATGCATCACGGGAACGATCACGAAAGCAGTGAGCTTACCTCAACGCAGCGAACTAGACGAGTCGGAGACACCTTCGCTTGCGGAAACGTGTAAAGAAAATTAAGGGCAGCAGAACTAAAGATACATTTGATACAATCATCACAAAGTAGGTATAGACTAAACGTGCCTGTGTAGCGTGTCAGGATTGAGCGGTCCTTACATGGTCGGGGATCGAATAACACCGCCAATAACCAATTTCACAGTGCGCCCGTGGGCGCCGTGAGCAGCAGTCGACCTTCTGTCAATTGGCCGTGTAATCAGGGGGAAGACTGACGACTTCCGTCGACGGAGAACTAGCAGTCGTACTAGACTGTCCCGCCACTCTCCTAGATCCCGATCCTTCTTGCGTCGTCCCTCTCGAGCTTCTCGAGCCCCCCACCCCCTTCCTTCCCATACCTGCTTTCGAAGATCGTGTCCGATTGGTACGATCTCCCCGCCACCCGCTATCAGTATGCTTACGTTCCACCGTACGGGCTCGGCGTGGTGCTTTGCTATCGACCACCGTCTCTTGTTCTTCCGAGTCGGATGACGAAGCGGATGAGAACGATATGAATGAAGATGAAACCGGGCGCTGGCGTGTCCTCGTTGACGAGTGACGGTGCTTTCGTACCTCAGGTGGAAACCCAGGCGAGGTAGGAGAGGAATTGGTAGTTGAATATGCGAATGGATGATGATGGGTATCGGATGTCGGGGAATAAGGATCGGTTGTAGGAGAGGTGGGGAAGTCTGGTATTGAGGAACGAGGATAACGATATAGAGGAAACGGCGTGAGAATACTGGGCGTCGGTGTCGTTGCATTCATAGTCATGGGTGTGTGGTCAGATGACGCATCCAATGGTACGACGTGAGCTCCTCGTTGATGCTGAAGGCGGCGGCGGCGGCGGCGACATATGCAGAAGAGAACGGCACCAACCAAGAGCACGAGGGCTACGACACCAATAACAATGCCCAAAACGATTGTTTGGGGGACGCGTTGAGAAGGTGATGAAGATGCTATGGATGAATCGGTCGATGATGAACTTTGGACTGTCTTTGTTTCGATTGAAGTGGATGTAACGATTTTGCTGCGAGGGAGATGGGCGGTCGGTCAGACTATTGTTAGCTTTGGAAGGTAGGATAACTCACGTCGTCGTCGTAATGGGGTTTGGCATCAGAACGTCTCTGTCATCTCGTTTACCCTTTCCCTGCCTGCGATAATCTTCGGCGAGACCTGGTATATCTTCCATTGCTTTCCCAACACCGGGGGATCCCTGGAATTGTCGAGCTTGCATTTCAGCCATCCCGAGATTCGTGGTGCATAGAGAACGGGCTGAGAGGACAAGGGGATACGGGCGGTGGTAGTAGCGAAAGATATGGGCAATGCTGTCGTTGCGTTTCCGCCCAAGGGTCTGGTATAAAATAATTAATGTCTTGTGATCGTTGACCGATTTGGGTGACATGAAGGGAGCACTACGACGCCATCGCTGTCAATGCCACCCGGCCGGTAGACGGGATTTATGGCGCCCTTCTAAGCCGAGAAATGTTTTTGGAGTAGAAAGTCCGCATAAATACGAATTCATGATCCACGGTAGGTGCGATTCGGATATCAAAGGCTGCAGAAAATAAGTTTTAGTCGGACGCTATGGGCTTTGAAGCGAAGTCGCCCACCCGAAGACTTGCGGTTGCAACGTGCCACGCTGCCTAAACCGAAGAGCGCTCGCCAAAAATATCTTCCTATCCCTTCTGGTCTGCCTACACGCCTTGCAATGAGTCGCGGGCCTAGCTGACCCACGAGGACGAGGACACTGAGGAGAAAGTGATGACCAAGCCAAGCTACTTCCCCGAATAGAGTATCTGCCCGCCTGGAGGTGTTTTGGAATACTTTTCGTCTGGTATGAGGAGACTCCGGAGAGCTAGCATTCAATGCAGCACTCAAGCCCTGAATTAGCCTAAGTGGTCGATGATCAGGTCGAAAAGGCTCTGAACACTGGATGTGCGGCTACGCAAAAGGTATTTCCGGGTGATTTATCTGTCATCCCGTTCATAAAAGGCACAGCAACGACAAGAACGCACTAGTCCATGATCATCGTTGTCACTGTGGCCAAAGCCGTTCGCGGTCGAAGCCCCATCTTTCAAAGTCCTCCGAATTAAGTTCAATTGACTAAAGGAGGGTTCGTACAGGTAAATGAGGCGGATCATTGATTAGGCAAGAGTGGGTCGTGGAGGTTAAGAGAAACGAGTGGGCGCTTACTCAGCACACAGCCACGACGCTCCTAATCTGATAGTCACGTGAAGCCACTTCTGTGATGAGGACCCACTAACACCTACAACCGGTCGAGGGACTCGCCAGTTCCACTCACACAAATGCGAAGCTCTCTGCTCAAGATAAAATTAATATCGACATAACCACTCCGATCGCTTACACGTATCCCTACTATCGCGAGTCCCATTCCGAGTACGATCGGCTTTTTGGAGGCATGCTTCTAACAAGTTCGATGCAATCCTATTCACGAGCATAGATAGCGAGCCAATTAATCTGTGGAGAAAGATACTGGTTCGATCGCTCTTATGAAGCGAATTTCCCCAAATTTCCCTTTCGTTGAGAATAGCTCGATTTATTCCGAATCGCCTGGGGCAGCAAACTTCAAAGAAAGACGTGATGGGTGATGTATGCACATAAATACGAGCTTAAATCTATTATAGCTTTTCACATGATCCACAAAAGCCCTGGATGACGGATATTTACCCCGTGAGCCGGTGAACATCCTTGTGCCTTCAACACTTTTTAGTTTCTTCTTCTTCATTCAAACTTGGGAGGTGACTCAAGTGAAGATACATATCGCCTTCACATCTATAGCTCAAATTGTAGCGAGGAAAAACATTTCGAATTGTTCCTGGATCAACACGGGCTATTTTCGGCCTGATACTCACTCCCACCTTCCTCCGCTGACAGGGGTTTACCGAGTTTCAACCACGTCCATCAGGTGAGCGGGCGGGATAAAGAGCCCTTATGAACATCGAGCTTGTACTAGTGGGAGCTCCGCTGAGATCCAATCATTGCACTCATCATGAGGTACATCAGCGCCCTCGCCCTCTTCGTCGTCCCATCGCTCACTGTAAGCGTCTCACCACATCCACACGTCTCATGCCGTTCACCTCTTTCCAGTCCTCTCAATTCTGGACCACAAACGCGCCAGGGGATGCCGGAACCACCACATGCATCACTTGGACATTCCCTGACGGATCTGTGACGACCTATACTGCTCCAGGCTCGGGAACCACACAAACCACGACGAAGACTTCCCCGACAGTTACGTGCTCCTGCCCGCCCCGTCCCATGGTGACGAGGACGATTTATGTGTCTGTCCCACCGGGAGGTACCGTAACTCATGCGTCGACTACTAGCACAGTTACGGATCTGTGTGCGGGATGCGGGATTCCGATTACGACGACTATTTATGTTGGGCCACCGAAGGCGACTAAAGCTTAGTATGTAGATGGGGAGAGCAAAGGTCGGGCTAGACAGAGCTTATGGCGGCCAAAGGGGAGGCTGTTTGGTTGTTCAGGAACGATAAGTGTTTTGAGCCAAAAACCATTCACAAATATGATCTGAGAAGTTACTCATCTCGAATTTTGCGCGTTTTCATTGACCTGAATGAACCCATATCATGTATGGACGCCACCATGCACAGTCTGGATCGAACCGCTTTTGTGCGGAGGACCTACATGCACCCACAACTCATCGGCGCCGTGTGGACCAATGGGTGCATAATCCAGGCAAATGTTTTCATAGAGAAGCATCAAATAGCGACTATGATTTGACATATAGACCTTCGTACGTGTGACCGTTGGGTAGACCCATCAACTCTAATAAACCCCCAAGATTCTATTCCTTTCTTTTGAGCCTGATACTCACCCCCGCGCCTTCGCCTTCCAGCCCTGAACGTGATTCGGCTGAGACTTCGCGAATAATGCTGGGTCGAGGTGAGGCACGATCAAAGTGGGTAGAATATGGTGATAAGTTCCGTTGTGTTCTGTTCGGGATTGAATTGTTCCTTGACTAACGGTGTGCTCTAACTAAAAGCTGTTGGAGCTCTTTTCCTTGGCTCCCTCCCATATCAACCTTCATCGTATTCAGTTCTGACAGTTTTGTGAGGTAGAGAATATCTTCCTGTCAACACGGGTCATATTCGGTCTCACACCCTCTTTAGTAACTCAGTTGTTTGACGGAAAACCAAGTTTTAGCCTACTCGCCATGAGGCTAGAGATATAGAGATAGTATATAAAAGAGGCAAAGGTTCTGTGCTGTGGTACGATCTGCGCTGCTAAGTCCACCTCGCAAGGTTGCAGTTCAAAATCATGAAGTACGCCTCCGCCATGATTGCGCTCAGCCTCTTCGTCGTCTCTTCAATGGGGGTAATATTCTCTCCATTCACAGAGACAAAATCGCTCACGATAATTTTTGCCTTCATTACCTGCCCAATTTTACTTTGTTTTACTACCGCCAGGCACCGCAGTTCGGGACGACCCAAGCCGAATCTGATGCAGGCACTACGGCGTGCTAGACCTGGACCTTGGGCGACGGTTCTGTAACGACATATACCGCCTTGGGCCCTGGAGCCACAGATACTTGGAATGGAGGAACGAGCAATGACACGATTACCTTGACTACGATGGTAATTCCGGTCATCACAACGACGGTATTGGCGAGGGCAACTGGTTCTCCTTGAGGATGAACTTGACGTCGAGCACGAAGTAAGAATAGGGTCTTTTCGAAGAAGGCACAGACGCGGACGGAGATTGAACACTACTCTATAACTTGCAAGAGCAAGATTTTGGACTAGTAAATATCATCGAGGGATTTGAAGGCAATGTGTCTGTTTATCATGAAGTTGTGATAATGACACAGAGGGTATTCTTGACAATATTGGTGAGACGAGGACAGTGGCACGTTATTCAGGTCCTTGGTAATCGATACAAGCCAGTTGATGCAGTGATAATCCTGATACAGTAGAGACATTCAGCTCAAGTTCTCTGAAGTGCCAGATCTGAAACAGAACGTTCCATCGTACAGTCAGGAATATGATGCATTCGGTTCCGAATTCGAGGAACGAGAATTAGGCTTTTTCCGTCCTGGAAAAAATTTCTCACCAAAACTCAAGATGTGAGTATTTTCTACCATATATGGTGTGAAGTGCCGCCCCAAACCGGCGTGCCTTCTAATTTTGGTGCGTTCTTCTTACGTTTCAAGGCTCCTTCCCTTTTTGGATGTCTACCAGGTTCAAACCTGGAACTCTCCCTGATTTGGTCATTAATCACACACAACCCAAGCCCTTTGCCTGAACACTCATTTGTCCCAGCCTTACATGTCACACAAATATGATAAATTACTCCATATTATGAAGATTTCAATGGTACTAGGGGACTGTGGTTTCTTAGCACCTTATAGTTCTATGTGCAGATGCTGTGGGCTGCGAGGAGCTGGCCAAAGGCCGGGCGACGAGCAGCCCAGAAAAAGCTGGCAGCAACTCCCACCACTCTCTCTTGGGTATTTACCCTGTTATGTGGGTTGTATAGCCACATGCTGTTGAGTCTTGTCCTGTGGTTTTTAGGTGAATCTTCAGTCTTCTTGCATGCCAACCTGAACCAAATCACAAAAGATTTGGCAGCTTTCATCTGCTGGACTTTAAACCCACGAATTCGGACCCGCTGGCGGAGCCAGCTGACACCCCAAGTCACAGTACCATTGAAGACTTGCCTTGCTGAGGCTCCGAATAAGGAATGTAACAGTATCTATCCATTGATCGTACAAGTTTTGTCGACAATCATTCTCAAAAAGGTCATTCGAGTTGAATCATGAATGGTAGTAACTGTGGCAGTGTGACCTGGTGGTCAATGCACAAGAGGTGAGCCGTGGGAAAGTCTGTGCGTTGCCAGTTGCTTCTTGCCCTCACCTCACAGCGCGATATCAATTCTTATCGCCAATGGTGAGCATGACACCAGTAAGCTATTGATATTTGAGATAACTCATTCCTTGCTTGTCAGAGACTTCTATCGGCTGTAATCTGGGCCCTGTAGACACCTCACCCCGGCACCATGTCTACCTAGCAATCCTCAGATTCAAATTCCTACTACACGTGCTCTGGATGTAGACTGAGTATTGGAGAAATAAACTAGGAGGATACAGAAAACCCAAAAGCTATCATGGGTGTAGTGCTGGAGCCTAGCCGGCCACCCCCTCCTACCGAAAGCCTTGTGATTTGTGAGGCATACGCACAAGCTTTGCGGAATCTGACATCTCTAAACTCAGAAATCGGGCGGTTGAGGGTCAGCCCCCCAGTTGCTAGAGCGAGAAAAGGCTTCATTGGAAGCAAAGATTCAGAATATTAGGACAGTGTCGAGTCCCGTTCAATGCTTGCCATATGAGGTATTGGTGATCATCCTTCGGGCTGCTGTCGACAAAGGTATAGATAGAAATAGCTATGCACCAAAATCCATCAATGGGTAGTAGTCTTTAGTGGTATCCATAACCTTTCTTGACTCGTGATCTGCGTGGTGGTCAAAGCGCAGCCGTGGGAAGGTGAACGCGTCCCCCTATTGAGTCTGTCACTGTCATCAACGTTCAAGCTCAACCTGTCTTCTACCTCTACTTTACCTGCTTAACCTATCAATATTGACATCAATAACCAGTAAGTCTATGATTCGCTTGCATCAGCAACTTTATGCTTATGTTCACCGTAATTTTGACCCCAGGGACCAACCAGGGACGGGTCTACATCCACGTTGCAGAATGTCGACAGACCAAGCGTCACTGGACTTCTGCCTTGGATGCGGGTCTGTGATAGGAAACGATGTCGAAAATGACGTGAGGGTATTGAAGGACAAGATTGACATCCTTTTGAGTTCCAACAACCCACCCTCTGCGGTCGACGATATTGTTCTCCGTCAAGAATACGCCAAGGCTTCCGAAGCTTTTGCGTCTATAGAGGTGGAGCTTGCAAAATTGAGGAACACTGTCGAGACGTTCGAACAGCAGAGAGATATGCTGGAGGCGCGGTTGAAGGATTATGATGTGGTGTTGAGCCATATTCGATGCCTACCAAACGAGATATTGATGGAAATCTTTTGGATCGCTGTCGAAGAGGATATCAGTTCAGAGGGCTTAATGACGGCCATAGCTCCAAGCAACGACGTCTACCCGTCTGTGACATTTGATACGAGGAAGTGTCCATGGACACTCAGCCAAGTGTGCCAGAGATGGAGGAAATTGGCTTTATCCCATGCCCAGTTCTGGAGTATGGTGGACATCAACTGGGATCCAGTCAGGGCGCACAAAAGAGACTTCCCATATATAGAGTTTCTTCTCTCACTTCAGCTCCAAAGGGTCCAGAACCAACCTCTCTTCATCTCCTGGAATGAAAAATCCTGCGAGATGCCTGGAATCCTTTCGATTCTCTGCTCTCGATCGTTCCAGTGGAAAGAAGTGACTCTATGTATGGGTCCGGACCACCTCGATGCACTCTCTTGATACAAAGGGATGTTCCCCCACCTGTCTAGATTGGCTCTCCATTTCCAATATGACGAATGGTGGAATTTGTTGGAAGGGCGGTCAACAGGTTTAGATGTCTTCCAACACAACGACAACCTCACGAACCTTGTCCTGAGTGGAGACCTTGCCATTATACCAGTACTCACTTTGGCATTTTTTTCCTGGAAGAAAATCACCCATTTCCGCTGGGATACCGTGTTCTATTCTTCTCCAGAAGTCAGCAAGGATTACTTCTTTGTGCTTGCTCTTCTCAAAAACGTGCGCCACTGCACCCTGGTGGCCGTGGAGGTCACTTTCGACCCGCCGCTCGGAGGTCTCACACTATCCTTTCTCCACACCTTGGTCATTAACGGTGTCTACACCAACATTGAGCTATTGCTAGATCACCTAACGCTACCTGCACTTCGAAGACTCGAGAGCCAGGGATCCTTTGTCGACTTGGGAGTGTTTCGTCGTTTTGCGTCTCGCTCGGATTTTCGCTTGGAATTTCTATGCTTCCGTAATGGATTTTCTGAAAGCCAAGATCTGGTTGCCCTGCTCCGGATGAAGCAACTGGACGGCCTCCAGGCGCTGACGATATTGGGATATCATGAAAACGGCCTTCGTCAGTGTGTCGACGGGGACGTGATTGTTGCGTTGACCCTACCATCCCCAGAAGAAACGATACAACCTATCCTTCATAGCCTGAGGAGACTTATCCTCTCAGGTATCCCCCATTTTGATGCCGAACAGCTACATACACTTGTCAAATCCCGCTCCTCATTGAAGACGCGGAGATACAAGACCACAGCCGTGTCTCCTTTGATATTGTTCAAGATATCAAAAGTTGATGGAAAGTCTTTGACACGGGTGGTTCTCGGGGAAAATAACAATAGATAAGTTGACAAGAGCTCGTATGTACACTATTTCCTTGCTGGCGTAGTTTGTATGAGTACGGGTGGTGGTATTTCTTGGCACGAAATGGATTATTTCCCCCATTTCCAACTTTTACCCACTGGCGAATACAAGTTCTGAGTGTATCTTAATGTCGCGTGAAAACTGGTGTACGAAGCTGATGGTGAATTCGAACAAGCAAATTGTCGATGGTGTCATAAGCGCCCGGTATCTTTTTCCCTTCGACCACCATGATCCTCCTCATGCCGATTTACATTTTGCCATACTCGGATCCTATCGCACTATTCTACCGAATAACAATCCGAGGGCCTTTTCCCCTGTTAGAAGGCTACAAGATTCAAGTGAAGCTTAAGGTGAGAGCCAAAGATGGGGGATCAAAAGGTATTGATCTAGTATTGCAGAGTGCAAAGTATATACGGTAAGTAAGTATTAAGTTAAAGCGGAGTTAAAATAAAGTTAAAACTCAGTTTAGTTAAATTAAGTTTAACACTCCCCTTCAAGCACGAATGTGAAGTAGTTCATTGATGTGCTTGAGTGTTTCAAGAGTTAATGCTTTAGTTAAAGTATCAGCGCGTTGATCTTTAGTTGGGATCCAATGTACAGTAATGTACTTTTGATCTACGCGATCGCTGATAAAATTCTTATGAATTTTGAAGTGTCTAGTACGTTGAGAATGTTGTTCTTCGGGTGCACGAACAATCTTCAAAGTTGATTCACTGTCAGTATACATCTTAACAGGATCCATAGTAGAGTTAAGTATGTCGTCGATGAAGCTTTTGAGATATATAGCTTCAGTTGATGCATTTGCGAGTGCATATAATTCGGCTTCAGTGACCGATAGTGTTACAAGTGAACAACGCTTACTTGACCAAGAGATAAGCGAGTCATTATATGTAAAGGCGTAGCCCATTATTGGTTTATTTCCGTACGTAGTCATGCCGTCAGAGTCGGCATATCCAACAAGTGAGATAGAAGAAGTATTAGCTTGGTTTCCTAGGACAAGCCAGTAGTCACACGTTCCCTTAAGATATAAGTAGCACTGTTTAGCTGCAGCGAAGTGCTCCTTACTTGGGTCAGATAAATAACGTGCTAGTTGACCAGTGCAGTATGCAACATCAGGTCTAGTACAGTTGGCAACGTATCGTAAGCCACCAACTAAAGACATATAGTATTTAATGGCGTCAGCGTCCTGACGAGGTTCATTTGAGTCACGAGGGGCTAGGTTGTGCTCATGTATCATGGGTGTACGGCGTGTATGTTCGTGGTCAAAGTTATATCGTTTAAGTATAGTTTGAATATAGTCTCGTTGACGAAGTTTGATAATGCTCTGAGATTTATCATACTGAATCTCAATACCGAGCATCCAGTGGATAGGACCACCATTAGTCACTTCGACATGTTGTCTTAGTGCTATCGTAAATTGTTCGGCGACAATAGTAGTAATGGTGCATAAGATAATATCATCTACGTGAACACCGAGTATCAGTATAAGTTGATCTCCCCTGTATAAAAAGAAGACCGCATTATCAAAGTTTGAACGTTGAAGTCCTAGTTGGAAGAATATATCGCGTAGTACTTTGTACCAGCGACGTCCAGCTTGCTTAAGACCGTAGAGAGTCTTCCGCAGTTTCAGTACCCATCCTTTAGGCAAGTTAGATAGTAAGTCACCAGGTGGTGGACGAAGATATAAGTCTTCATCATCATTAACCTTACCGTATAAGTAAGCAGACTTTACATCGAGTTGATTAATCTCGAATTTAAGTGAAGCTGCAAGAGTAAGTATGAAACGCATTGAACTCATGCGAGCTACTGGAGCATATAAGTCGTTGGAATAATAATCAATTCCATCACGTTGGGAGTATCCTTGCGCAACAAGTCTTGATTTAAGTTTAGTAGGTTTCCCATGTTCATATTTAGTCTTATAAACAAAACGGGATCCAGTGATGTTCGCATTTGGCGGTGGAATACAGTATTCCCAAGTGCCAAGTTGTTCAAGCGAATCAACTTCATCTTTCATGGACTTGAACCAGTCGTCCTTGAGAGGATGATTCAGTACATCTTTAAAAGTAACAGGATCACCAACGTCTTCAGCATAGTAGGCGTTGAATTCAGTTAAGTAGAAAGCTATATTAACTTCCACTTCATCGTAGCTGAGACCACGAGCAACTCGTGAGGCGATTCTATTAGAACGTCGAGGACCGAAAGATTCAGGTTCATCGATATCCATTGGTTCAATATGAGGGTTATCCTCAAGTTCAAGTTGTTTTTCAGTAGTAAGTTTTTCGATATTAGGTTCTTTCTCCCCTTCAATTTGTATGGTAGCATCAACAAATTGTAAGTTACGTTCAACACCAACGCGAGTGCCGAAGTAAATATAGTGTCCTTTAGTATGTTCAGCGAAACCTATCCAGACGCCTCGCTTTCCTTTAGGTGATAATTTATTAGTGCGATATTCATCATATACGATGCATGGTTGACCAAAGACTTGAAGTCCGTCGAGGTTAGCCTCAGTACCATATCGCTTATAGTAGGGGGTTTTGAACTGTATAGCAGAACGAGGAGAACGATTGTAGATATAAACCGAATATAGTGCGGCATACCACCAAAGTCTATTCGGTAAAGACGCAGTATGCAAATTTACATGAATATAGTTCATTATAGTTTGATGTAATCGTTCGGCAACACCGTTTTGCTGTGGAGTATCGTGAGCAGTAAGTTG